>STHB01026681.1:0-11135 GCA_018908115.1 Anopheles rivulorum
ATAAAGTGAACCTTTCTAAATGTGAGGGCATTATAAACCATCGGCGTAAGCTGATACTACGATTTTCGTTTGCATATTTCTCTTAATGATTGCAACCCATTGACAACGCCATGTCAATAGCGGAGATAAAGATTGAGAAATTGTGTGTAACGCTTGAAAGTATCGTACAATATTTATGGTTACGATTTCACCGCACACCTGGATATATCATTTATTTCGAATGAAATTGATATCGTGCATTCAAGGGTACACCTCTCCCGCCGGCAAAACACACCACCAACCAAGTCTAGAGTAAGCTTACTTACTGCTTACTTACAATCGGAAGTCTACGAGCGAGAATGGGGGGGGGGGGGGGGTGTTCACGCAATGCGCGTAATTTAACTGATGAAGTTGACATTCCACGCCAGATGACCGCACGCACTGGCAGAGTTAAATTTTATGGCCCATTCCCTTAATCACCTTGATCATATCGAATTGCCCTGCTGTTCGGTGGCCTCCAACAAGCTTGATGAGCTGAGCCTGTAAGACACACCGAAGAAAGCAACGCTTAAATTATCACCCAACCAGCAGTTGCCAGTGCCTTTTCGAAACAAGTAGACGCTTCCATTCGGCGATTATTTTCGTAAACGGTTTCGACACGCATTGATGCAAATTGGTACAGACATCTTCTACCAAACAAGAGTGACATCAACCATACAACGGCCAACGGATTTAAATGCCATTCAGGAACGAATAATTAAGATGTCGAACAGAAGGTTCTTAAAAGGAACTTGAATTTAAAATTTCAACAATTTAACAATGGATGACAGGAACATTTGAGTACGTCTACCATGAATAAATCGTATGTCTCAATAAAGTATACAAGATCAAAGCAACCACAATATCTGAAATTATATTTATCAAAACGTTACACAAAGAGCAACATTTCAGACAAACAAACTGCAACATGCAATTATGCACAGCACATGAAAAAGCATTATCTAGCACTATCTTTCAACATCGATGCATGTAGCAAAAAAAAAAAATGATATAAAAATCGAAATAAAAGAAATCCTCAAAACGAAAAGTTAAACAAAATGCATGACTTTACCTCCCTTATGGATGTACTTTCCTGCATTACGCTGCCTAAACGAAACATATCGCATCCTGTCATCGGCTTCTCGAGCGAGACAAAAACGAAGTGAGACGGTTACACTACGGGGGTTGCAACTACTAAAAGCTTCCATAGGTGCTCAAAGCCACACAACAAAGCAAAAGTACGTCCTTTTCGAAAACAAAGAAAACACCCATCAACACTTGGGTGCTGGTTGGGTGTTTTGTTTCCTGGTTGGGTGTTGTTTTGTGCCATAAAAAACCCTCTCCCCACCACCAACACCCCTCCCCCTCCCCGTCTCATCCACACACTTCGGTACACTCTTTTGCCGGGTGTTGGGTTGGCCGGCCGTCGCGAAGACAAACAAATACACTACACATGCCAACGAACTGCCGCTCACACTACCAACGAGGCAGTGTCAAGATATACACTTACTGCTTTCCTTCTCCCTGACAGTCACAAGTGCGCGTGTCTCGAAAAAACCGAAAGGGGGACTGACTGCTGGAGCGGATTCAACATGCCAACAACCAACACAACGAAACATTAGACCCAAAAAAGGATCTAACCAAACAGAACTGCTGTAGGATGCTCGGAGGAAGCGAATCAACAAAATAAAAAGAGGAAAATTGCAGGGAAAACACTATCCCACAGTAAGGACCCGGCAACTGCGCTCATCAGGCCAGACTTTTCACGAATTCTTGTCACGTGATCGGGAGTATTAGTCCGTGGCGAGAAGGAAGATACAATTTGGTGAAAAGCCGGGCGCACGATGTTTAAAAACGCGGCGCCACCAGAATTGAAAATTCCACCGAAGGGTGGCAAACAGGTAGCAGGGAGAGGGAAAGAGGGGGCGAGGGTTGGCAAAGGGGGGTGGACAGAGTTTTTTTGACTGCAGATAGTGCGTTTTTTTTTGCCGTGCCTTAACGTTAACTGTGACGACAACGCCAGCGGAAAAAAAACCCCCACCACATGGTTGCATGTTGAAAGGAAATTGTGCGCTAAGGATTTTCACATGCTCGCCCGTATCACATGTAAAGGAAACGTTACAAGAACCATGCTTTCATTCCCGAGCGCCAAAGTTATGGGAAAGCAAGAAAAATTCGTAAGAAAATTGGGAAAATGAGTTTCGCTTCCATTTTTCTTCATTCGACCTGTCTGATGACATTGGGTAGCTACCGGAAGGAAGTACGTTGTGTATGTGTACAGTGGCAGGAAAAATTACACATACACGGCGAAAAATAAAATCATTTATGCAAGATTGAAAATATAAACATTGCAACGATGAAACTAATTTCAATTAAGAAAACAGTATACTTTTTCTAGAATTTTACTACAGACAATTATTTCCAAAAATGAAGAATTGAAAAACCAGATCTAAAATTCCATTACTTTTCAAGAAATATTTCGAGCAGTGCATTATAATATTAGTTATGCGAACTAAAATATTGTAACACTATCATATAACGTAGCTTTTCCATTAAAATGACATTAAGTAGAACTACAAAAAAAAAGTTGTAGAAGTACATGAGACCTAATATTAAAACAGAAAAACACTAAAAGAGGATATCCTGCCCGTAAAGCGATTTTACCCACTGTACATTAGTCTTTGCTGCACCCGCTACTCCCCCAACAACCCGGTATCAACATTCTTCCACGTTCCCCCTTTGCGCCATTAACCCGGTGGGGGAAGCACACGAAATCTACCCCGATCATCCTTAAAAGTAGGCGAGAAAATACCCATTGTGTGCCGGCGAACGAATGGTTGGTTTCCTTGTTCCGCGTTCCACACAATGGAATTTTCGGACGTTTTGGGCAACAGACGGGTATCCAAGATCAAGTTCAAGATAAGGTCGAAACGACCCCCGAAAAAAAAACCCCCCCTCCTCGATATGATGCCCACATGCTGTCCTGTGGGTTGGGAGTCGCGCGCATGTGTACTAACCCGGGAGAATGGGGTTGTGCTGTATTGCTGCATTCGTTGGGACATGATGCACAGTGGAGTTGGGGAGGCCAACGGTTTGTGCGCGCGGGAGTGTCGGATCACAATGCCGATCGGTTGGAGAGGACGGGATGGAAAGTGGGGAGAGGGAGGGGATGTGGTGATTCAAACGCACCATCGTCCCCTATATTCATTGCACGTTTCCACCTACGGTGGCCAACATGGACGAAGGGTTCCCAAGGACAACACAGTCACGTCAGGGTAGTAACATTTTGGGCCGAAAAAGGTTCCTCGTTGCAGGTTGAATCAATAAAAATACCTTTTCGGTCTTTGTTTCTGTCTGGCACGGTGGATTCCGTGCGTAGGGACAGGCCATGAACATTGCATTAGCAGGATGGATTAGAAACCATGGTGCGAACGTAATAAGTAAAGCTTCATTTATTGGTGTTCGGCGCCGAACGTAAGGGACATTGAATATTGCAATATTTTCTAGTAAAATAAATACAACGCCCGTGTGTTGTAGCACACGTCTGCAATATTGTAACAAGATAAACATTTTATTTCTCTACTACTGTTCACCGAAAAAATATAAAATTGTGATACAATAAGAATCCTTGTTTTATGAGTGCCTGCAACGAGAAGATGCTGTCATGTTCAAACGATGCAAACCGCGCGCGTGTTTCTAGCGCTTCTTCGGTCGGATGTTTCCGAGTTTTTACCGACCAGGATTGTTGACAGGAAAATACACTTTCATTTTTACCGCTGCTTCCGAAAAAAAAATCCCTTCCAAAAGACTCGGGGCGACGCTGAGACAACGACTCTTCTGTACGCCACCACCTAGTGGCTACCGGGTTTGGATGTTATCAAACATTGTTCTAAACTACACACTCCCGAAAACACTATCCGTGGCTCGCACACACAATCGAATTTGGCGCCGGTGGCTGTAAGAAGGCACAATTGGCGGAAGAAGAACTGCGTAAAAACCAAAGGGAGAGAGAGAGAGAGTAATTGGTTGTTGTCCAAACGGATGCCCAAACGGTTGGCCACAATCAGCGAACGCCACTTTTTAAAAAGGTTCTCCCCAAGCCAAGAGGAAGAATGCTTCGAGGGCGCCAGCAAAGTCATAAATTACAGGGTCCCCGGGCAAAGAATTATCGACTTCGGTTCTGCTGCTTGGTCGTGCCCGCTGGGCACCAAGGATACCCTTATTTCACTCTCTCTCTCTTTCTCACTATCAAAATGGTTTCCGTGTTTTCAGCCATGTTTTCGAAAAATGACTGTTTTCGGAATAAATTATTGACAAAGGGCAATACGAAATTGAATGGCAAAAATAATATCCAACGCGTCCTGTAAGTCGCAATAGGGGGTTTTAGTGGCGCGAAAGGGCCATCTCTCGCGCTCGCTCATCACAAACAATACAATGGACGGAAAATTAAAGTTAATCAATTCCACCTGCTACCTGCTACAAAAACCGGTGGCTAGCCTTCGGGGCCACACCATATATCGGACGTTATCGAAATGGAAGCCGAAGGAAATCGAGCGAAAGAACTACCCACTTCTGGAGCGCCCTTTTGCTGAATTCTGCAACAACACGTACACGGGGGCATTGTGTATGGAGAAGAAGAAGAAAAAGATGCTTTTGCGTAAATAAATCTTTGCTCGGAAAGAATAGGTCATCTTGTCGAATTAACAAACGTTTCCACGTCTCGTTTGCAGCCTATTGTTCATTTCTTTGTTTTATGTTTATTTATCCGAACAAATGAACAATGGCAAGCACCAGGAAATGGGCTCAAAGCAAATGGTCATTTATTTTGTTACAAAGAAAAACATATAAAAAGCAGCCAGAAAAGTTTAAAGCAGAAATAAAATGTTGCGCGGCAATAATATAATGCCATAAAACAAATAACTACTACATTTTTTTAAATGATTTTTTTGTGAAAGGTTATTCGGTTTTCAACTAAATGCAGTATCAACCAAACGAGCACAACACATATGTTTACTATGTTTGAACGATGGCTTACATAAAGCAAAAACTTTTTCTTTAAAAGCTACCAAAAAAAACCTTATCAACATAAAGAATAACCCAAAGTGGGAGGGTTTGCAAAACAAAACAAAAACCCCACCAAAAAAAAGCAGACGAAAACCACATCAATAACACACCCCGAAGAAGAAAGAAACACAACATGAAAATCTAACTTCCCGAAACGCGTAAATTGATTTCACTTTTACGAGTTTTAATGAAAACGAACGAAAATTTACAATCGAACCCCCGAAATCGAACATAAACCATTCGGAAGCGAAACCCGTGCTTCCGTGTGTTAGATACCCGGCCCCGCGCGCGCTCTAACCGGAGCAGAATAAAATCACAAATAAAAGTTCGAAACAAAGTTCCGCCTCTTTCTGGTGCGGTAAAGGTAATATAGCCCAGCAGCCAGGGCAAGGCAGTAAAGTTTGTTATTGATTTTTTTTTTGCTGTTGTTATTTTTTTATTTCGTTCCGCTCGGCACTTCCAAAAAACGTTCCAGAAGAAGGTATCCTTCCTGGTGCCAGCAGCCTCTGGTGAACTTTCCGGTCTAAACCGTTCGCTCTCTCGTAAGATCCTTTTCTTTTTTTATTTTTTTCTTTCGCACTTTCTAAACTTTGGCTCCAATCTAATAAACGAAAGCGAAACACTTGATAATAGCTAAACGTTCAACGGCCAAAAGCAACGCACCAGAAGCAGGCACCCAATCACCATCTTCCTCGCTTCGAGAACGGCTCACGGTATTTCTTGCAGAGAACATGAGGAAATGAAAATCTTCCTTCTAGCCACACGAAAAGGAATAATAAACAAAACAAAAAAAAACACCAGAAAGTTCCAGTTCAAGGCAAAAAGCTGCCTGCAGCACGAATTTTTTAGAGGATTGTTTGTTTAGCTCGTTTCTTCTGGTTCATGTTTAAAAGACAGTTTCACATTCTAACCATGATTTGGTTCCCTCTTTTTCGCGTTGACCATTAATTTGGAAACGCTGATAAAAAGTTTCCCCTGGCCGATATCGCAGTAACGAGCAAGAATTGATATCGATAGGGAGGAAAGAAAGTTGTTTTTCTTTTCTTCAAAAAACTTTCCCTACGCCTCTCGGTCATCAATTTCTGAACTTTGCCTGAACCAAGAAAAGCATTTACACACAAAAGTCTTAAGATTTTGCGGAAAATGTCGTTATTTTCACTAATTTATGGAAATGTAATTTGGGGCTTTATTCTTAGAATATCTACGAAATGAAAGATAAGAATAAACACATTGGAATATTGTTTCAGGAATTTAGTATGTGGCCGGATAAACGAATAACACGGATATTAAACTTTTATTTTGTTTTTATATTTTTTACTCAAATTGAATAAGTAAAATCATTCCCAAATGAAGAACTTAGCAACTCCCTGTGATCAGATTTAGCATTAACAAATCAAATTGTGTCTCAAAAATGGTTTTCCGAGCAGCACACGGATAACCCAACTTTGTGTTAAAAAGTATACGGATAATCGAGATAGCATTATAAATGCAATTTTTACAACTGTAAAAATGTCATAAAAAATCTTCTCACCTATTTGCTTAACTTGTTGTATTTACAAACATAATTAATATACTAAACACTAGAGCTACCAAGCGTTCCAATTTTTTTTTTAAATAGTCATTTCATGAGCAATTCGTAATATCGATTATATATGTAAAACTCCTGAATTATCATTGACAAGAAAAGATTAATCTAAAAAATTAATGTGACAAAAATGTAGACCAGCCAGCATAACTGGTCCGGTAGTACTAGTGTTAAAATACGTAAAACTGGTATGTAAATAAATACAACAAGAAAGAATATAAAAAATTATCGTTACTTCGAATCGCAATCATATTTTTTTTCTACCAGAATAAAAATGTACCCAAAAATCATTAAATAACTCAGCGAACATACGAGCTTAATTACGTGTACATTTATACTTGATTAAGTGAATGGAAACATTATCATTACGTTCAACAGAAATTGCCTCACAGCAAAATGACACTTGATTGTACAAAATCATTAACGTTTGCTTATGTTTTTCTTGTCAACAAACGTTACTTTGTTCCATTTGTTATAAACTCAACATGAGCAAACTACCAACAGAGACGGAGACAAGACAAGTCCCATGGTAAATGGTTTTGTCCATTCCATGCTTTAAAATAATGTTCAAAAAATCATCCTTACTGTTCCGATACTCAAAATTCTCTCAAATTATTATGCGTTTTCCACCTCTTCTTAAGCCCATCCTGCGCTCACCACCATCCCCTCACCGCCCCCCTGGCCAGCACAAGCTGATTAAAATTGTGCATGTCTATTCAGTCAAAACTCCCAGCCCACAGACCTTTAAATCGTGTAATCAACCAGCAAACGGTTAACAAACTAGCCGCAGTCATTTTTTCGTTGCTCACGACCAAACCGCGCGTCTGTCGGTGCCCAAGAAGCCTGCCGGCCAAACTCACGGAAACTGTCGTTTAATTCGGGTAATTTTCATTAAATTCTTTTTGTCTCTTCATCCCACCAAAAAATACGAACGGACAGGCGCACACACCCCGTTAGGCGGGTGTCGTGTGGCTGGGCTCCGAAGCAAACCGACGCAAAATGCAGGAAATTGTTCTTATCGCATTCACCCCCAAAGGCGCTAAAACTTTCCATCCGACCGGCCAAACCCAGCCAGCCTGGCAGAAAGGAATATTATTACGCGATGTCTTTTCGGTCCTACCGATGGGGCGCGTACGGAGACAGGCGGAGATTCTCAGTTTGCCGGCAAGATATTTGCAGGCAACATTATGCCTTCAAGGTGTCTTGAACATTTCACATCCCTCGCGCTTCGAGATTCGGGACACCGACCAGGCGCAATAACAACAACACCAACACCAGCAGCACATCCTGAGCAGTCTTGGTGTGGTGATGGTGATGCTGCCACTGTATATCGGAGATAATTTTATGCAGATAAGTATCTTTTAATTTAAGCCCAGCGTTCCCGAAAATTTTGCACCAAGTAAATTCATTAACGTAAGATTCTCCACCAGCCCACTATCGCGCCTGCAACTGGGCCGTGTGGTAACGCTTTTATATACATCATCCGTGCGAAGGAGGCACCCAAGTTTGTGCAAAACATTTTGCCCCTTCCCTTTTCTTCGTAAGAGATGGGGGGCTTACGATAAAGAGCAAAACTGTTTTGCACTTTCTCGGGACCGGAAATGTTCTCTGGGCCATGGAACGACCCTGTGCCGAGCAGTCTACCTAACGATGGACGAAGCATCAGTAACCAGTAAAGTCCTTTTCCCATCACCCAAAGGTTTACTTCGCTCTGTGCTTCGGTAGCGAAGACACCAAACTACACTGCGCCCTGCTTCTGTGCTTTGGCGCTGGGGCGGCAACTTTGATCTCAATTACATTGTCCACCATAGCACGTGGAGTGGTGTGTAGTGCGCCGTAGTACACCCGCCTGGAGGCGCACGATCAGATCAACGTACTTACAACTGTCGGAAATGTTGTTGCTTCTCTTGTACTGCTTTGCCGTACCGGGGGGCCCGAATAAAATGAAATAAATTCACCGTTCTTGGCCATCTAATGTGCCAACCTTCGCGTAAAGCTTGAGTCCCGCGGAGAGCATGTTTTGATGTTGCTCTGCTACACTTCTTAGTATGAAAACTTTTTTATTTTTATTTCACTTTGCTTGTCTGAACCATACTCACACCGATGCTCGATTGTAACATCTTCACTTCGCCCTGCTGTCAAGTGCATTACAAATACTTTGCCAATCCTTATGTTTTCCTTTCCAAAAGTTTCCATCACGACCGAGCTGCGGTGGGAAGAGTGCTGAACGGCTTAAGCGCGTTTGGAATTTAGCGAGAGAGAGAGTGAGTGGAGAGGTGCTCAAATTAAATTAAATATTTCATCCGCTTTCCCGGGCCGGGCTCACGAAAAACAACGACCTGGCGGCGGTCTCTTGTTGCCCGCCAACGACACCCCCCAGTGTGGAAGGTGTTTTAAGGACGAGATAGAGGAAAAAAAAAGTAGTTAATCTGATTGATGCCAACGAAATGACATTGTTAAATTAATTAGCGCGTTACGGGTGGGTAAAACTAGACTTTCACTTGCACCTTAAGAAGGAGAAGATTCTTAGAAAAGGTTTCTTAAGGTGCGAGAGATTGTCTTGTGGTAACGGTCGATTTTCATCATTGAATAATAATAGATTTTTTTAATAGAACGTAAATAGTGGCTATTTACATTCGATTTTTACATTTAAAGGATAACTTATAAATATTATTCCATATTGAAATCATCGTTAATCATTCAATGTTTGAAGCAATTTGAACTTCAAAAATATAAGTTATAAATAAAATATAAATAAACTAAGAATAAAATATAAGTTATAAAAATATCAGTAGCCAACCAAAACAAACCTCACCAAATATGACGTTTGTGTAAGCTGATGTGAAGATTGTGTTAATTAAATGGACACTTTCTTTTAATCGGCCAAGCTTGTGTTTAAGTAGTGAACTGTCATGTTATTCAAACCAAAGGTGGTGTTGAAGCTAGAAACGCTTGTTTTATACGATATTAAACCCTGGTTTGTTGAATATGGACTTACACTTACATGAAATTGATAAAATTTAAACAAAAGTTCCAATTTCCAAGAACCTTTACAATGCACTTCAGATATGTTTCTCTTTAAATTTAAAAATCTAACTTTTCCTTTATTATTTTATTGGTAGCGGTAATACTAATATTGCGATATCAACTGGGATTATTGCGAAATGATATGGCTACATTGCAATAAACATGATGGCATTGCGATTTCAATTTATTGCAAGAATGTTACAATATCGCAATATCCTATATGTAAAAATGAATGCAAAACTTTGTAAAATCAACTGCACAAGTAATAAAAGCACAAAACATTATCACTTACCTTGTATCGTTGGGCTAATCAACAGTGCTAGAAGCGTCGTTACTAGCACCAGATAATCCATGATGGATTAGTGGAATCTTTAATTCCACCTGGCAGCAAACACTAGCGACAATTTTTTAACTTATTCCCTATATCAAGCACATTTATGCACACCAACTTTGCTGCTACATACACAGAAGAAGCGCTATTCTCAACACGCGAGCACACACACGATCTCACTTTTCGTTTCAATATTTTTTCATCATCGATTTCAAGCAATTTTCTTTACGACACTATAATAACAACCCAAAAGAAGAAAACAACCTTCCATTTCCACAGCTACGGGCTTAGAAGAACGCTTTTTTACACTTTTTTGTTTTGCTTTCTCTCTCCCAATATCACCATACTTAGCACCTTTTCACAACATAAAACACGTCACGCTCGCAAGCGTGTTTCACCTGGAACATTAGTGTTAAATATTTCTCATTGTATCTTCTGTATTTATCGCCTCGCTCCGATGTGTTTCGTAAGCGGTGTGTCGTTAGAGCCGATCTTAACTCATCATTATCATATTTGTATGAGAGAGAGGTCCTAGCCGGTTGGTTTGGAAGGTACAGCGTCGCGTATCCTTGCGTTCATCTTCCAGCATCAACACTCCACATCAAAAGACGATCCCGCAAAACATTGTTGCCCTGGCCGGGGAAGTGTTGTGTGTGTGCTGAATTCGACACCTCCTCTAGCATTCCACACACAACCCACAAAAAATGAAACCTCGAACCTGTGGTCTCTCTTGCTCTCTAATTGGACCTAGAGGGCCCCTTTGTTGGTTTGGGGTTCGTTGTGTGTTTCTTTTTTTTTTAACGATTCCGTACGCTGCATGCAAAGGGAGACGACACACAAGATGCGAGATAGGGGTAACAAATTTGTTTACCAATTATTTCCTTCTATTTACACAAGTTTGTTTCCCCTGCATTCTCTGTTCTGAGAAAATCCTTTTGCTCGCCGACACCGTGCGCTGGAGAAGATTTAACAGCAACTCTGGAAAAAAAATGGGAAAACACAAAAAGGAACGAGATCAGTTTATTATGGTGCTCAGATATGTAAATCATGCGTTGTCGAACCTAAAATTCATTTTGTTAGATAAAGCAGCTTTAAATTTATTATTCCGTT
>STHB01026718.1:0-11130 GCA_018908115.1 Anopheles rivulorum
CATCATGGTAAGTAGGTGGTGGGTAAAGTGTGGGAAACACATTAAAAGTCCGGCAGGTGTTTACTTAATGGGTGTTAAAAAGTAACTAAATTTAAAATGTTCGATTTGGTGCAGTGACCAGGATTGTAAATTGTTTCTTAAAAGATCACTATTAAGACGACGTAAGGACGTAATCTAATTTACTGAAACTGTTCATTAACGAACGTTAGATAAGCAACCGGTAAACAAAAGAAACAGATAAATCAATCTACTTAAAACTGTATGTAAGATATGTTTGCATCTCATTTTATCGATAAAGAAACAACACACCTCTTCATTAGCAAAACCCCCAATTCAGCTACGGTCGTAATGATCGCACATTAATTATCCACCCGCCCTGAAAAGGTTACGCGGGAGCTTCATTCCGCAAGATGAATACCTTCTGTTGCTCCAGTTGACACTGCGCGTTATAAATGCGTGCGTCTCCCTTCGGCAAACATTCATCATTCATTGCTACCCCGATGCGAACGATCAGGGACGACCGTGAACTCACCGTGAACGTACTAAGCGCAGTGACTAAGCGTTGCTACATAAATAAGATGTCAGCAAACGAATGAACTCGCTCCGGTTGACACCGGGCGGACCGGTTGACTGTGAAGCTCGAAACAAATCGAAAACACAGCTCCGAAACCGTACGCAAACGGCAACAAGATGATTTATGAGCGATCGTTTGTGTCTAGGCCGGGATGCGGTCCATATTGTGCCTTGGAGGGTGTACAAAGACAAAGGAAAAAAAACACACAGTCACGACGGTCGCGATTAGATCTGTATCGATGCGTGGGCTTACGAAATTGCTACTGCTTCGCATCAACTCCGCTGGAGCACTTCGACTAGCAGCACGACGATCATTTGCCATCAATTGGTGCGTAGAATAGGGCCGCGAGATGTTCGGTTTCTCTTGCCTTATTCAGGCGTGGTGGATATTTTTTTGTGTGGCAAACGCAACGCAAATTAGCATATGAAAAGAGTGCTCGAGGGCGCCAGTTTTGCGTTTGAAGAATTGGGAGGTTTTTTTGGTTCTTTCTTATCATTTTCACACCATTTTGCTCTCTCTCTTTCTATCTCTTTGTCTCCTTATCCTACTGTTCAGGTTATTATGCCGACGTCGAGACGCGATGCCAAGTGTTTCGCGTGTGCGCCAACACCGACTCGACCGGGCGTGGATTTGCCTTCCTCTGTCCAAACGGGACACTCTTCAACCAGCGCCATCTGGTGTGCGATTGGTACATGAATGTGCGGTGCGAGGAGAGTGAGAACTTTTACCATCTCAATGATCACATCGGTGGTACGACCGGCGGACGGTCAATGGTGAGCGATAATCGGCAGGATATGATGAAGGTCGTCATGTCGATGGTTACCTACCCGATGCGTTCCCTGATGGACATGATGAACGGGGTTGGTGTGATCGAGGAGCGGGTCGGTGGTTTACAGGAGCGGTTGGAGGTGGTACCAATGCCACCGTCTTCTAGGCGAGACGAGTATGTGACCCCTGGAACGGGCCTAGAGCCACCATTGTATCGGGAGCGAACGGGAACAACCGGAAGCGTAAACAATTTCAGCCCCGTAATGAACAATCTCGTGCCAGGTGTTAGTTCTCCCGTTCGTCCTGCTGCGTTGGATGCAGGTTTGTCGAATGTGTACCGACCGAAGCTGGACAATGTGTACGTGTCTAGCCTTGGTACATTGTCTACCGATCCGGATTCCGGGTTCGATCCGCTCCGGTCCACGCTGCTTACCAGTACGGATGGCACTGCTGTTGGACAACTGACCGGAGTACCTCGGACGCAAACATTCGGAGTTACAAATGTGGTGAGTATTTTATTTTATTTAGTTATCGAACCTCTTTTATGAAATAGATAGAAGTTCAGACGAGACGAAATTTAGATCTAAATTTTAGAATGATTTTTATCAGTGAATAAAATGATTTAAAAATTGCATACCAGCAGGAAGCTCATTTTTGGAGACCCTTAAGGACAAGCTCTTTTGGGACTACCTTTTAGATATATGATTATACTCATCTGTGTTTTGGGGAATAATTAGGCCCTACAGCAGGTTTATTATGTCCTGAAAGATCGTTAGAAAAAGGAACTTTCCAATGAAAACGATCCTATGATTTACACATTGCCTACTTTTAGGCGCAAAAAGTTCACTAAAATTAATAATGCACAAGGGACTCAAATCATGGCTACAATAACCTGCTTCGCTAGAAAGATGTAAAATTCTTGTGATTCACCACATGAAAAATCTTATGAAATTTGTTCATAAAAACCAATATATTAAACGCATTCAACCGATCAAAAATGCTTCATACCTTTCGCTAAAATAATGCCGTCACCTACCGAACAGCGCACCAAACTAATTTTCCATAGCGATTAGAAAAGAAAAGCTTTTAGCGTGGTGTATGCATTAACACCGTAAACGCTCATGGAAGATACTCCCAATAAGTAGCAGCAATATTCTTTACGATAATGACACATTGTTTATGTGGTTGGCAAAAGTTTTGCCGAGTAGATCGATAAGCTTGTGCGCTTCTGTAGCTTCCTCACAATTTACATTAGCCCGGTACGGAGGTTTTATGATTTCTTCGTGTTGACGGGCACGTCAATATAATCGTCTCATCTTAAGACGTCCCAAGCCGGGTTCGATCTTCAGAACCTTCCCACAAAGCGACTGTCCCATTCCCAAGTCAACAAAAAAAGGAGTCGTCGAAACGACGATTATGATGTCCCTCAAAAACGTATCATTCGGTCCGTTCGAACCATGCTCGAGCTGAAGCCTTTTTGTGGGAGCCACTCGTTTCCCTCCCACACGATGGGACACGAGACAGGCAGCTGGTGGAACGACATTGCTGTGGCTTTGTCACGCCAATGTGACGATGGTGGTTCATTATAAGCTGAAAGTTTAATTTATCACCCGAACGGAAGTTTTCGGGCGCAGTTTTAGTTTTCGGCACTTATTTGACAGGCACCGATCCGTATCATTGAAAGTTTACAGCTCGGAACTGGGCGAGCAGGGAGGAGAGGGGAGGGGAGGGGGGAAGATGGTGGGGGGGGGGATGGTGGAATAGAAGGGTGCCTTCAGCCGATAATCGACGGGCTACGACGGTCGACACCGAGATGCGAGATGATAATGAGCGAAGGGCCCGGCACCAATGGTGCCAGCGTAAGCGTTTTCTTTCACTTTCACTGTGACCGACCGCAGTGTCGCTGGTTTGGTATCGGTTGAGTAGAGCCCGGGGAAGGATTAAGCTGGAGTGTGCGACGTGTAGAAAAGGGATGTTTTTTTTGCTTTTTTTTGTTGGGGTTTTCAGGAGTGCGAAATTTACATCCAACTTCAAGTAAGTAGTCGTCCATTATAGCCCAGGGCAGTGCAGGGGAATAAGAAAGTAGAACGTTAGGCATCATTACAGAGAGAGCGAAAGAGAGAGAAGGAGAGGGAGAGAGAGGGAGCGAGAGAGAGAGAGAAAGAGAGAGAGAGAGTTTAATCGAGAGCTCGGCAGTGAAGGGCCCGCCGGCTCGAGACGGCTAGCTGAAGGATGTTTGCACAGTTTTGCAAACTAATTCCTAACAATAAAGCGAAAAAGGGAACCACCCCGGCTGTAGCTTCCCAGCTTGTGCTTCCCCCTTATGGGGGGGGTTTGTGTGAAATGTATGATTGAAACATTTGTGCGCCTGGGTTCCTGTGAGGAGTTGCCGGTCGCCTCCCCGGCAGAAGCGGCAGATGATTTAGACGGGATGGGAAAGTGTGGAAAAGTTGTGACCAAGCACATTTTGCACATTGGCATGAGTGGGCAATATGTCCGTTTCTGGAGTGTGCTCGAGGGAGTACATGGGATTACAAGCTTTCGGGAACTAATCTAATGCAATAAACAGAAGGAAATGGATTCAATTGGATGCTTTTGCTGGACCGTACTGGACGTGCTTGAAGTTTAAAAACTATTTAAATTGACCAAAACCTATATATTTCAAATATGATGAAAAGCTTTATTATATATTTTATCTCGTTGCTGTAAACCTGCTTCTTTTTTATGCTTCCCTCAGAATCAACCAAGCTTTGTGAGGCCTGCAGTTGCTACGGATATTCAGCTAGTTCGGGCTGATTTGGTGAAATCATGGGACGATCAAGCGAAAGCATCACCTCCACAGATACCTTCTTTGAGGCTGGCTCCTGTATCGCTTGGACCACCGTCTCAGCAAACTCCTCAGTTCTCCTTTCAACCGCACCAGCAGACCAGCACCCACAGTGTGCTCCAGCAGGGTGAGATTTTGCCACCGACCGGTGTTTTACCACCGTCCAGCTTTACACGCACGGTTTCGATCGGTGGTACGAAGAAGTACAACACGGACCCATCGGTACATCGGTTCGCACCGGTCCGCACAGTGCTTCCCATCCAGAAGGTAACCGTGGTGCCGGAAAGTTCGTACCAGATGCAAGGCAACTTCCAAGCACGGTTGGGAAACTTCTACCCATCGAATACACCCTCGTACCGAACGACCCCGGTAGGTGGTACCGTCCCAGTACCGCCTTCGTACGTTCCATCGGCAGCAAACTTCCCTTACACGGTTCAACCCCAAACACATGTTCCGGTGGTGCGGCCCGCTGATCAATACCCGCAGACGCAACAAGTTCCGGTTGGATATAATCGCGATGTAGGTAGCGCACCGTCGCAGCTCCTTCGCCGTAGTGATGTACTGCAGGCAAACCCAACACCGGCCATCGTGAGCCCTCGGAGGCTTCAAACAACCACCGTGTTACAGGTGGTACCGTCGCTAAGCTTTTATCTGAACGATGCCGAGGAAAAGCGCGCCTTCGACGAGGCGGTCCGGCAGGGACTGTTTGACGAGCGGCGCCGAAACCGGGCCTTTTCCTCGTACGATGTACCGCTCGGCAGTGTCGGCCGGCTCGGTGGTCCGGTGCCCCGAGTGCCACTGACTAAGAGGTAATGTAATTTATTAGCCGCTCGCGTGCGAAGATGGAGCGCATCAGGGAAAGACAAAAAGAAGGAAGTACGCCGCAACCGAGTGAAACTGCTGACTTTGGCAAAATCGGATGGATGTAGAATAGCGGCACGCTTTGTCGTGGAATAATTTTCGAGCATGAGATTATGAGTAAGAATAAAGTGCAAAACATAAAGTGTGTGTGTGTGTGTGTGTGTGGAAGGTAAAGTGAAATGTCTACTCTAAAGTGCTTCATTTATTTCTGCGGAATTTAAGAGAAAGAAGAGGAAAAATGGAAATCGTGCCTTTTTCTCGATCGAGGTTTTTTTTTGTGCCATTTTCGTTTTCGTTCGTATGAAAGGATTGTTGCAGGAAGGTATTTCAAACGGCGGAAAGAAACTCGTCCCGCAATGCAACAGCCGCACAATCGAATTGAGTTACGTTTTTGCTTGATCATTTCTCTAATCTTGTACGCCGTGTTGAACCCGAAGTTGTGCTGCTTTTTCCACCAAGGTGTTACGCCGTTGTATGGTGCAAAAAAAGGAGGAGGTTTCTTCTACCTTTGTCGGGCGTTTTGTTGCACCCATGTTTTTTTTACTTGGAATTACAATTTTACATCCCGAGGCACCCAGGAATTCAATCAGCAGTGAGCATCAGCGAGAGTGACGAGGTAGGAAATTTGATTCATCTTGTGATGGGTATTCGTAGCTTTTGGGGAAAAAGGGATGGCCAGAGTGGACGGGATGGGTTTTTAATGAGATTGTACCATTGTATTGATTCTATTTCTTGAGCAATTCTGTGCTGTGTAAAGTGTTGTGGTGTTCCTTTTTCTTTTTGTTTTGCGTTGGTGTGTCATTCCGATCGGAATCGGGCCATTGGATGTGCAGGGCGTACATAATGCAGCCGCGCTGTTCTGCACAGAAAAGCCCTGGCGAGCCCTGGGCTTGTAAATGATTAATTTATCGATTTTACTTACATTTTGCATTTCACTGCGAAGGGAAGGGAGCTCCATTAAGTGTGGAAGTGGAAGTAAATGAAGGTTCAATTAAAGAAATGATTAAATTAATATTGCTGTGCTGAAGTTGTGCAAATTGTTTCACTTAATTTGGTACAAATTTTCACTTTAAAATTCAACGTTCTTTAAGCTTAAATATTTCCCATCTCCCCAGAAAAACAACTCACACGCTTTTTGTGCTCTTAAAGTGTTTTAAAGCAATTCACTTAATGCTTTCATTGAGCGCTTTACGGGTGCGATGGCATCCGACTGGCAAGCTTTACGGTAAAGCCACCCACCAAAACGCACCACACCTGCGGATAAAGCGCCGTAAATTCGTTGCAGTGACGCGTGCATTAAGCACCGGCTGCATAATGTCCAGCATCCCCCAACCCCTCCTCCTCACCATCCAACGCCTCCTCCCTTTGGTGGTCAGGAATGGGAAGTGGGTCGGTGGGCCGGGAAAATGTGTAGTACGTATGGTATGGCGACACTACGAGTACGAGTACGTATACGTACACTACCTATTGCCGGTGCCTTTCATTAAAATGTGTAGCGAGCGTTCCCTGTGACGCGCATCGGTCCGGATGGATTTTGATGGTTGTTGTTGACGACAACGACAACGGCGGCGGCGATACGTTGAGGCGGCGGGATCACAGACACCGCACTAGAATGCAACGCAGTGTAAAGGCGACCCCGTTTTGCCACCCGGTGTCCATCACCCAGTTTGCGCCCTTCCCGAACCCGAAACAATATGCTGAAGGTGGCGTTTCGGTCATTGATGGTTCCAGATCGGGCGTTCGGTGCTGGTAAATAGTACAACCGTATGTACGCTCGCCTGCTCGTCTCGGGCTCGACCGGGACCGAGGTCCGAACGCCGAATGTCCGAATCCTGAGACCGGTTTGGCCACGCGTGTGGCGAAGGCATGCGCTTTACTCATCGCACCACGATTTATGGCACATCATACCCGTAGTGTGCCGTACGATGCGTTGAATCGATAACAAAGGTTTCGCTGTAGTGCAACGCGATGCACTTCCGGTTTTGCAGCTACCGTACGGTCGACGAAAAGCGCGTTTTGTTTGCTGTGTGCTGTTGCACCAACCAGAGCGCTAGAGTGCTTAATGAATACGGTGCGTAACTCATCACTCATTACTCTCATTCTGCTCACACTCAGCTGCGCAGCTTTTGGGTGAGCTTTTGTGAGTGAGGGTACGCTCTCACGCTTTCGTTTGCTGAGTGTTTGCATCTCATCTCACCTGACGCGAGCGATGGAAAGCTTCCGAACGCTCACGATACGCTCACTACCGTGCACCAAGCCGGCGTGTTGGGAATCGGAATCATCAATCGCATGCACATAACAGGTACGGTGCACGAAGTAGATAAAATAAAGGGGAACCACCAGTGCTGTCGCTCACTGCATTGTCGCACACGAGTATTGAAAAACAGTATGAACAGGAGAAGAACTTTTAACAAGCCTGCTCGAAAAAAAGGAAGAAAGGATAAAATAAATCTGAGATCAAACCGACCGACACAATGCGAGCTGTTGGGAGCTTTTGGGTACGGTGCTCAGTATGCAACCTATCGCAGACGGTGATGCAACGTGTGCAAACGTGCTTATCAAAACGCTCACCGAAGGAAATAAGAAAAAAGACAGTAAGCTACAGTCCAGTGTGAAATATATACAGCTTTTTTGATTGTATAAGTAAGCAAGTGTGTGTGTGAGTTTGTGAGTGTGTGCTTGTGGAAAGGAACTAGAGGAAACTCTATTACTCCGATGTAGTCAAAAGTGAGTTTGAATTTATGAAGCGTCCGCAATCGTGCAAAGTGCATTTTATACGTGCTTCGGTATCGATTAAACTTTTGTTCCTTTTTCTGTGGCAAAAAAACAAGTGTGCTTACCGATTAAATAAAAGCATTTTAGTGATTAAATTCGTGTCGATATTTAAATAGCTATAACTTTGCTTAATTGCTCCTTAATCGCCATATTACAACGGTTCGTACGTTGTAACCGTTTTTCTACGCTTAAAATTTCCAACTATTCCTTTTTTTAACACCCCCGCCGTTATGTGAAATCGATGAGGAAAACTTACCGCTTGTGCACGTTTTGTAGGCGGCACGATAAGAAGCGCCCACGGGTAGCAACACACACACACACGAGGGTACCGGGCGACTCCATCGCCAGCAAAAGCTACCTAGCATTCACCCTTTGCCGCCGGAAGCCGTACCGTACGGTGGAATGCATTTTCAATTAACTCTCTCTCTCTCTCTCTCTCTCGCTCCACAAGTCAGCATCCTCAGCAGAATCAGTGTGGCTGCACTGATGGCGTCCGTGTGTGATAGTGTTCGTTCTGTACGAAACGGTATCGGTGAATATGCAACGCCGTACGCGTATACGCGGGAACTCACTCGCGTCACTCACATTGTGCGGACCTGAACAAACGGTGCCGCAGGTGTGTTCGTGCAGTCAGCATCAACGGTTTTGTGTGGTGGTGTTTTGGTGCAGCTGTTTTTTTTTTTGTTGTTTTTGTTCTGCCTCCCTCACTAACCCAAAACTGCACCAGACTCCCGGTTTGGTTTGGATGGTGGTGGTCGTGCATCGATTCACGTGTTTCAAATGGGCACAGCACGCGGAACGCTGATTGGATTGGAGGAGGATTAGGAGGAGGAAAAGGTTGACGTGCTGGCGCGGGGCGTTGCATGAAGCTGAAGCGGAACAAAAAGCACGTGCCTGTAGTAGTGGTAGTAGTAGTAGTGGGTTTCCTTTTTTTTGTTGCCTTGTTTTCATCCTTTCTATTACCGGCTTTGCCGGTTCGGTGATAGTGTGTGCGTGTGTACTGTCCTGCATATTTCTGTAAGCTCGCCGTGAATGCATTTGTGACGCTACGGTGGCTGTATTTTGCCGTGCGAGAAAGGGCCAGAAATCAGTTAAATGTTCATCTTGTCTTACGGGAGGGTGATGGTTAAAAAGTGTCAAACAAAAAAAAAAGCAAAACCAACACATCATAGACCAGGTAGGTAGTTGAAGAAAATTACATCACGCTAGAACATAAAGGAGAAACAAAAACAAAAAACGGTTTAAAACGAAAAAAAAAGAAATGTCACAAAATTGAAATCAATAGTCTGGAACGTGGGAACATGCAGCAAGATTTCGGTATGGAAAGCGATCCTTTCACACGTACGAAATGTACGCGTGAAGCTTGATTGATGGTGCGACAATGAGTTGCCAATGGAGAATGGATTCGAATATGTTCGTTTGTTTCATTTGCTTTGCGACAATATGTTCTTATTGCTTGTTTATCGAACTTGACCCTTTTTTAGAGACTTTTGGATTTGATAATTTTGAAGAAAAATTTACAGAAATTATGATCAAAATTGGGTTCCAAGGATGTGAAGAAGGTTTTGAATGTGATTACCTGAACTATTTCATTGTTATACCACTAAGTGACTCTATGTATCTGCAATTCGATTTCAATTGTTAAAAAAACGAACCCAATCATTCATTTCCATTTCCCCATTCTTGCCATTGTCGATAAAGCAACCAAAACCAGACATTGAACCAGACGTTTGCTAATGGTCGATAGCAGCAGGCAAACCTGGCAGCCCAGGATGGTAAGCTATGTTGCGATTAGTTCTTTTTTTTACCTCCCCTGTTTCTAAATGAGACATTGTCCCTTGTCTGGTACTGGACAGCTAGACGGTGCTAATCATCAAAGAACTACACAACCGGACGACGTCTGATGAACTTTGGCCATCCTTCCGTACCGGAATCGGTTTGTGGATTTCGGTGGCGTGGAGTGGGACTGGGAATCGAGATTGGAATATTATTGGTTAGCCTATCGTTTCCTTTCCCGCCCCTGTCGGTATGCCTTTGCACCGTGCAGGAATTGGAAAATCATAATTGAAAATGAAAAGTGAATGACCTTCATCGGTGCGTGTGATGTGCTTGGGGTTTATGAAAGTGGAAACAAATGAGCCAACGGGCAAGTATGAATGAAGCGAAAGTGGTTTTCCACTTTCATTGAAAATTTGATACAGTTTGTTTGATATTTTACTGTATTTTTTTGTGTGTGGTGATGTTATAATTTGCTTTCCCTTTCGTGCTGTTTCTTTCTTTTGTTTTGTGTTACGTGTTTGGCTTTAATAATTGACATTATTATTAAGTATTATGTAATTCTTTCTTAGTCTTATTTATCTTTCATTACTACGGTTTCTTTGTAAAAGGTTCAATTATTGCTTTTTACATTTTTTAACTTTAGTTTGAAGAAAGTGCCTTATATTTTTTATTTTTTTAAAACTTGTAAAACTTATTTTATTCAAATTGCTTTTTATATCGTTTATGGCAATTTTTGTTACATTTAAAAAGCGTTCAGTATATAATGGGAACTGCTAGTTTCAATAACTTTACGTTCGATCCTAAACGATAAAAATCCATTCAATAAAAAGAGCGGAAGCTTTTAAAAAAAATAAATTCTTTGCATGTCTGCGTCGATGAAGTTTGTGTACGTGCGCTTATGTGCGCCCGCCTTGCTTGGCCATAGGTGATCTATGTACCATCCCACCAAAAAGCCCACCAGCTGCAGGTATTTAATTTCTGATTTCATCTATTCGATTTTTCCCTATCGCTTGTCGGCCGGCCATGGGCCGCATAAACCCCTTTTCAACCCCGTGTACTCGTTTGTGTGTGTGTGTTGGAAGCTTTCGCATCGGTGTGAGTACCATCCGGATACAAGCAAGCGTACGCCAACCGAGTTGACCATTTTTGGGCAGTTCGATTACGTTTTGGTTTGGCAGTGGATGGCAACGAAAGGTGAGATGGTGGTGGTGGTGGTGATGTTGGTGAGGAACATGGAAGTGAATGGATGAAGTTTGCCGGTTGCAACTCTCAAATGTGAGTAATTTTCCTCCATGCGTGCGTGTGTGTGTGTGTGTGTGGGTCAGAGCAGTGAGGATCAAATTGCCGTTACTACTGCTAGCTATGAGAGGGATAAGATAAGGCATGCGTGCAACCGGCACACATTCTGTACGTCTGTTGGTGTGTGTGGATGCATTTTTTCCCATCCGCACTATACGCACTCTACGCAAGTTGTATCGTACGCAAACTAGCTACGCGTAGAAATGGTTCGTTTACGCACACGCGCACCTTCGCGTGCAGCTTGCAG
>STHB01026738.1:0-11125 GCA_018908115.1 Anopheles rivulorum
GACACCCGAACTAATCCCTATGTCATACGGGCGGATATCCGGACAGTGCTTTGTAATGAAAGTGCTCAGTAAATACACTCTGGCGTGTTGCAATCTGACCCATTGCTTGATGCTCTCGAGAAGCGCCTACCAATGCGTACCGGTCGGTACCGGCAACCAGTCAAGTTTGATTTTGGTCGTGTTTTTGGAACACCGGGATTTAGTGTCTTATCTTCTCTGGTCATGTTAGCCGGAACGGCCTTTAGAACGGCAGGATGGTTCGGGCGACAAATTGTCTCCCGGTGAGGATCGACGATAATCAAGAATGACTCCTGCCCTGGAGGGAGTGGAGCAGGAGTTCTGCAGGGGAAATTCGATTTCCTACCAAAGCGTAACTTAACCTCATGGGCTTACCAGCATCGACGTATGAGTGTAACGATATGCTTTAGCAAATCTCATTTTAATAATCAATGAGCTAAACAAGCATATCGATGCAATTCGTTAGCCGTCGGATGCTAACGTCCTGTATGTCGGTCAAAGTTTGATTCAAATAACAAACATGCAGCGGACATAACGCACCTTCACATTGTCCCTTTTGTTGTGTTTGTCTCGTTTGTAATTAATTTATCGTCGTCTGGGGGATCTGTGTGTGTGTTTTTTTTTCGTTGGTGTTTGGCCAGGAAAACAACATTTATTGAATATTTTGTTTATTCCGCTTCTGTTTCTCTCTTTTTTTTATCAACGCTCAGCTCAGCTCAGCTGCCTGATTGCTGTCAGGTTTTATCGCTTCCAGGTTGACATTCGGCATGATTTCACCTGGCAATTATCAACCTTCCGGGTTACGGTTAGGCACCAACAATAAATTGCGGTCTTGCGGTGTTGGTCGGTGCGAATTGTCCATCGAACACACATATTCAACCGTCCCCGGAATTGCTACGAAACGCACACACTGGTCGAACGTCAACCGGTATGCCGATGGAATCGGTATGAAAATTAATTAAACAATCTCCACTCACTTTGCACGCGTGAGAGAACCACATCAGGCCGGGAGCGATACACCGGTCTGGCACTGGACTCGCGGTTTGCTCGCGCCGTTACGCACACTTTGTTTTTAATAATAAAAAAATACCTTCGCAGAAGATCCTGCGAGTTTCAACTCTCATACCGGCCCATATCCAACGGCACGTTAAATTGCTGACAATCATTCCGATGGCGGGAATTGCGTTTGCGGATATTGGATGGAACCCGTCCGATCGCACCCAATGCAACGGGGCATTTATGTGTCACTTGTTTCAGGTCATTGAGTTCTTATCCGGTTGGTTGAGTGTTTTCCCGCCTTTATTCCCGCATGAAAGCCACCCCCTTAAGGGAAAGAAAAACAAGGCAACATCTCCCTCCCACCTCCTTTCCTCCCCATTGTCCGCCTTTTCCCCACAGGTGGACCGACTCCCACTTTTAAGGCTTTTAGGAAGGGCTTTTAAAATAGCATTGAAATAGGACAGCATTCTTTTTGGGTGATGTTAGAGGGAGTTTTTTCCGAGAATCAACCATCTCCCCATCAATCCTCCCAAAAAAAGGACATAAACTCCCATTGTCACGACTCGCACGGAGGAAAACAAAAATACCTTTGGTGCAAGGATAGCAAAATAGGTAAAACGGAACCTTCATCTCGTATCTTCTATCCCGGTATCGCCTTAGGCGCACCGTGCTTCGCGATCGTGTTTTTTGTTTATTTTTATTGCTGATCTATCGTGGTCGATTTTTGTATTTTTAAACTCGCAAACGCCAATTCGCGTTTACCTAGCTGTACAAATTTTGGTGCTTCCTCGTGAAAATTGTCAACCGGCAGCAGCACTGGACAGCGGCAAAGTTCCAACCATTCCAGTGGGATCGCTTCAGCTGTTTCCCCAAAACAAGAAGACAAAATAAATAGAATCGACGGAAGGAAACAGAACGCGAAAATCAAGCGAATGCGGGGCGGAAAGCTCGAATCGAAACCCTCAGCAAAAACCCCGTAGGGACCGATGGGTCGGCTCGCGAACGTTACGCGAACACAAACATACTGCACGGTACGTTACGCCCGGAGTTGATGCTCGGTTTTTCTTTTTTGGTAATCGAATCCCGTGGCCCCTTGTTGCTATGCTCAACCATCGAGATGACCGTTAATTTTGTGTACGATAAGGGGAGGGGGGGAAGGGGGGAGAACAAAATGGCCCACCGTAACGGCCAACGATTATGGCTAGTGGGTGTCTGTGTGTGTTTGGTGCTTTTTCTTTGACGCGACTACGGCGCAACATGGCAACATGGTGGCGTTGTCAGCCCCGGTCAATCAGGACCGAATCGTTTCACCAGAATGTGAAATGGTAGCTTGGCAACAACATAAAAAAGGGCATTCCCCTCGGGGGGGAAAGTCAGCTTCTTTCGGCAGTGCTAGCCACCAGGTCCTGTTTGTCACTGGCAGACGCCTAGATAGACTGTTGGACTGCTTTCACTCCCGACTTTTGGGACAGTGTTGCCAGATCGTGCTGGGTGTACTGAAGTGGTGCACGATTGATAGATATCCTTTTTTATTTGTTTCGGTACCGTTGGTCATCCCCTTTTTGGCTGACGTTTGTAACAATCCTTTCAATCCCGTTTGGCACCATTCCTTTGAATTCCGGGCGAAAGTGAATGAAGCTTTACAAAGTGACACGAAACACGCGGGAAGTAAAACTTAACTCTCTTTAGTTAACTCTCTTTTGTTTAAACAGGTGTGTTTTTTGTATGGGATTTTGTATGTTTCTTCTCTGTTCATAAACACTTTAGCAGTGTAGACATGCTGCTGCCTGTGCTGCCAATACAGGTACCTAGAAACCATACCCAGTCAAATTATTCTCGGAATCAAATGTCAATCATTTGCCAGCATGGAACATCTTCTCAAGCGAACATAATGCGTCCCCTAGAACAAACAAGCGTGGATACCGAGAGTTCAACAGTCTCATCGGATGCAAATACGAAGTCCTTATCATACAGACACACACACACACAAGCATTCCCACACAACGAATGTACAAATAAGATGATTATTAATAATTCATCGAACCATTTCATCGGACCCGGTGCTGATAAAATGTTTCGCGCGAAGGGTATGCTTTGTGCTAAACAAAATGGCAGGACGACGTCAGGGAGCACCTCGACACAGAAAGGCTGCAATAAAATTGATTAGGTGCGCTGCTGCAACAGGGTTGAAAACTTTACCTTTCGGGGCTCGTGCACATCAGCTCGAGTGCATCAGGGCAGCATCCGCTACCTGGCAGCTGGTGGCGGATAGCAGTCAGCCGGTTGCCAGCGTGAATTGAATTCACCACAATCAATTAGCAGCACAAATGCGCTAGCTCGTTTCGTGTAGGTTAGGTTAGGTTGCTGCTGTACGGCTGCCATGTCAAACACAACACCATTAGTGATTGAAATGGTCCGGGCTGTTTCGAGGCAGGAGGCTGTTTGGGGAGTCCTTTAACGCCACACAAATCAAACTCCGTTGCAGGCATCCAATTCAAATTAATCAGATCAAACTGAGCGTAAAGCAGGTGGGATAAGAGGGTGGAAGAAGGGACGAAAGGGACGAAAGGTTTCGATTTCCTGTGAGCCTTTCGAGTACCCGTTGCCGTGGCACGGGTACGACGCCATTGTTGTTCTGTGCGGAAAACCATTAGAGCCGGACAAAGATGGCTGCCACCGTACAGAGTGTTTGTCAATATTTCTCAGCGATACGAATGATTTCCTGTGCCGGACGGCACATACGTTTCCAGCACATCCGATCGGAGAAACCATTTTGAAACCATTAGTGAAACATTCTGTTGGGCAGAAGGGCTTTAATATAAGCTGCAGCTTTTCCTCTTTTTTGTATGTGTATTTGTACAAAACATTAAATAAATTGCTGGGCGGGAGGAAAAGGTGCTTTTGTGCTGGCTAAAACAAACATTACCATAATCGACAGCATGCCAACGAGCGCTGTTTGAACGTGTAATATTCTGGCTAAGTGAGTAAATTACTCCATTATGTTCAACCTGGTACAACAAAAAAAAAAAATGGCGGCTTGTTGTTTTGCCGTCGAACATTTCCCGGGAAAGAAGCCAGGCTCCCTTAGCCTGGTGTAGCGATATTTAGTTTCCTTTCCCACCGAAAATAGTTAAACTGTGCTTTTACCACACACGGATACGCGGGTAAGCAGTAATTTCCATATTTTGCCCGTACGAAAGCATACTGGGAAGGTTTTCTGTTACTTTCCGTGCTCTCGTAGCTTTCGCTGCCTTCAATCCAATTAGCAGCCCATTGCAGGCTTTATTAATTCAATTTATTCGAACGGAATTATCCCCGCTTGCATGACGGGAAGCGAACTTAAAATTTAAGACACAGTAGTGGCAGAAGAAGGCAGCTCCGTGGTGGTTTGATGCCGTCCCAAAAGCTGGAACCGTACGCTTGTGTGACCACTAATGTTGTTTAGCTGTTGTGTGTTGGTTTTCTGGATGTGTTCCTCTGTGTTCAACAGCTGGTGTTCTGCAAAGATCGCAGCTTTTCGGCGTTTAAAGCGTGACTCAATCCTTATTTCTTTAGTTACATCAATAACTTTCATGAATGTTTGAGAGCAACTGAATTTTAAACACACCAAAAAGCGTTTGTTTTGACGAAAATCCATTTGCAAACTAAAGATACTAGATGATAATGAGTTAATAAATTTTCGTTCCACACTTTACATCTAAGCTGATAACAGAATAGTGTTTTTAATTGGTACTCTCAATTTACAATGCTAATGCTTCCACTTGCTTCAATGGCCAATCAACTCTCACTCACTCGCAGCTTTGGTGTTTCTTTTCCAAAACTTAAATTAGAACCGCTCACATTACGGTTTCACATCGTCGGGATGAGCCAAGATAAGCAGACACCGGCAGACAAGGGGAAAGGATGGCCAGAACATACCGGGGCCCCAATGTACACGTGCACGGAGGCGGAAATAAACTTTCCCTCTTCCCACCACGAAAGGATCCGTCCGGCAGTTAAACGGTTTTGGACAGTGCTGGATGCACACGGAAGGACACCAGCATAGCAAGTGCGCCGGCAGACCTGGCACCCTGGCCTGACACACGATGTTCTTTGTCAATTAAATAATGAGCAAACTTTCTGCCGAAAGTGCTGTTTGATGCTGATGTTTTTTTTTGTTTTGTCTTTTTGGAAGCGTTATGAAATAATAATGAACCCTAGAAAATTATTAACGAAGTCGGTAGGAACGAAAGACGTTTGCTCATTTGCCGAAAGGGACGAACACATTTTAAAGCACGTTGCTAGCTGGCACGTCCACGCTTTGATGGGCTGGAAAATTTTACGTTTGCTAGTTGCTTCTTTTTAAAAGCAAAATTCTTTCATGTTTTCCGTAACACAATTTGCTCACTTACTCTCACTGGCTAAGCGTCGTTTTTCTCGTTGGCTAAGCGAAAGTAGGGAGTAAATTGAATCCCAATGTTGGAATTGAAAGCTTCATTGAATATATTACACACACACACACACACACACACACACACACACACACACATACTTCCACAAAGCTGTTTATACCGAAAGGTTAAGGTGTTCGTTTGCTTTTGTGCTTTATCTGCCCAAACTCCGTAATACTGCTTAACTTCACTTAACCACAGTAAGAAAGGCTTAAGCTCTGTAACCCGAGAAAAAAAGGGTTTCTTGAGCAAGAAGTCTCATCGTGTAGAGGATTGTTGACCATAACCCGACACCCGACACCCTACACTGGTGGCCATAAAGATCACCAATCCAAGACAAAGCGTCTAACGGTCGAAGATAGAGCACACACACACACACACACACACACACACACACACACACACACACACACACAGTGGTGCTTGAAGAAGGGTTGTCGGGTATTGAAAAGGGACAATATTATTCATAACCTAACCCATCTGCAATGGGGCCAATGTTGGCCAAAACACTGGGAAGCAACAGTCAGTCCTAGGGAAGGATAATAACGTTGTAAAAACATTGTTTGATAGTCTCCGCTTGGTGTCGAACGAACCTTCGTTCTTCGAGCTCACAGGTAGCTTACACCCTTTAGGAGAATGGGTCAAAATTGATTGGATGGTACGAAATCGAATACGACTTTCGTGGACTGTCCGTAAAGCGAGTTCCCCAAATCGATCATTGTTCGGAAGGTGTTCGTTTACTGCTACTAAAACTCGCTGCAAATAGTCAGTCTCGGATGCGAATGTAGTATGGCCCGGGCGTGGGGCAAATAAAGTAACACAATGAAGACATTCCGATGGCACATGTTGTCCTTTTATGGTGGGTGAAGTCGGCTACCAGTTCCGCCGACGGTTGGCGATGTACAGCAAATAGCCAAAAAGCTGCACAAAAGCTAGCGTGAAGTTCTAGCACTTTTTTTTCCCCCTTCTTGAAAGCAGCCCATCATCAGTCATAATAAAGGAGCCTCGATACGCGCCATAAAACGCGGTAATCCCGTGTCATAAATTGTACAAAATTATAGCTTGTCAAGAGTGCCAGTGAGAGAGCGGGAGAGAGAACGAAGCCCGAAAAACCCTGTAAAACTGAGTATTTCTTGTTGTGTTTCACTACAATTGCCGTCTTTGTGCACAAAACATTCGGGCACACGGAAGAAAAGTTAGCTTGCCACACATGCTCTGGACCACAACCGTCCACACCTTCCTGTTTCGAATTGCCCCGAAGGTGGCCAATAAAAAAAAAAAAAGAAAAACATGGTAAGGTATAACTTAAAACCCTCGCCACATATCCTAAAGATGGTCGCAAGCAGGAAGAAAAAACGAGCGAAACTTCAACCATCTTGTTGAGTAAATAGCGCGACGGGCACCAGCTCTAAGCCAATGTTCAAAACTTCACTAGCGGGAAAGCGCCTTCAATATGCAAAACGCTTACATCCGTCGTCGTCGGGTGTACTGTGGTTAGCGTAGCGTAGATGATCCGGATGAGGGTTTGAATTGGAAAAAGGAGTTGGGTCAGGGTTGGGTGTGTGTTTTTTTTTGTTCCACAATTCCACCAATGATTCGTTCACCTTCAGGCCGTATTTATGACCATAACTGATGCAAATAAAGCGCTTCCGGTTAGCATGCATGTCCGGACGGTGAAGGGTGGGTGTGTGTTGGGTGAGTAGTGTATACACCTACGGCGAACAACATCCACCCATTGAGAGAGAGAGAGAGGAGAGGTATACGTTGCATGAACTTTAGCCCAAAAGGTTTCAATTTAAATTGATAGGAATATAAAGTCCCTCGTTGGACATGGATGGCATTAGGAAATATATTTTCCCCCTTTTTTATTATAATCCTTCAACGTGGAAGTTTTTTGGGTGCTTTTTCTTACTAGTATAAATGAAAGACACAATTTAAAACACTTACTCGCATTGAAGCTGACCAGTTTTGTTTTGATGGGACGGGGATTTATGCTGAAAATGTGCCGTCCAGCAAAGCTCTTCCTTAACATGACCAGTGGATTTATTGCATGTTTAGCGGTGAATGACATTCTCGAACGACTAGAACCAGTCGTTCCGACCACCGACCAGGACATATATCTGTGTTTGTCTGCCAAAACGGGTTCACCACATTCTGTTCCAGGTTTGCATGACACCGCTGACCCCACGATGGCCAGGCGGGAGCAAAGCAGAAAAACTACCAACGGAAGTTGTACATCGACGGTATTGGCTGCCGTGCAGAGCAAAACAGCGCTTCCCATTGCTATTCTTGTGACCAGGAACCAAAACACCTTTCTTTTTTTTTTTGTTCGTTCTCCCCAATGGGGACACAATGGGGATCAACGATGGACGAGTGCACTTATTTCCTTCATAAATTGTATCTCGTTTTGTGCTTTCCAATTTCAGACCAGAGTGGGTCCGTCCAGTGGTCGAACGAGACGGCAATTCGATTGTAGCCGTTTTTGCATCCAATTGTGTTGTTTCAACCTCTGGTACCCTTTTTTTACTATTACAAACACACACACACAATAGATATACGGCCTGGCCGTTCTAAAGTGAAATAAAAAAAAAAAAAAACACACACACACACCCATTACCCCTAGCACCTAGCGAACAAATGTACAGTACCGGAAAGACTTCTCGAATGGAGCGAAAAGGGCGAACTGAAGCCGGACCCGGGGGGACCATGATTTCCGAGAAAAGAACTTGTCTTTGTACCTTGTGTGTGAGTGTTTTTTTTGTTACGTCTTCTACGACCAAGGTGCCGGACGGTAGCAATTCTTCGTTTGGTTGTTGTCGCTGCTTGTTGTGTTTGTTTTAAGTCGCCATACCAAAGCCATGCTATCGTCAATTTACAAGCAAAACAAGGCAAACTCGCCCGGGCACTCGCTTCCGCTTTCGGTTCCCCGCTGGTGCTGGTTTTTAGTGATTCTGGTCAATTTTACGAGTAAACTTCATTTTAAAATAAATAAACAGACCGAAGGACCGGGTTAGTATCCGGATGGCAAAACCCACCGCCAATTGTCGGCACCAAGCAAAACTATAAATTGACCCAGATTGAATTGTCGCATTCGAAGCGTTACTGGCGTTGCGCTGGTTGGTAAAGCAATGGGCAAACAATCTGTTTTATTGATAAAGGGGAAGTGCTTTTAATGCCATTTTACATTCGACCGAACACAACACTAGAAAATGAGTCTTTTTTAGTAATAACTTCATCAAAAGTCTGAAAAGCGGAGTTAAAATCTTCAGTTTACTTTTTAAATCATTACATACCTTCTCACACGACATTTCACTTCTTAGCTCACTTCCAAGTTCCACAGCTCACATTCTTGCCGGTAAAGTAACCAAGCACGTTCACCCAGCACGGATGAAAGTGGAACGCTTAAATAGCTTGTAGCGAAGATTACGAGCTTTTCCTTTACCTTTACCTACGGTACGGCGATGCATCCCTCACAACAGACAACCATTTACATCGCTTCCATAAACATCCCCTTTTTGTCACCGAAGGCGATGTTTAGTATGTGCGGTCCTTCACGAAAGAAAGAGAGAATACAACACACAGGAAAAGTACTAAAAAAGATGCAAAGCATCAGATTGTCGTGCGAGTTGAAAACGGGTTCCACATTCTCCAAAGTTCCGATCGTCGGAACGTTCCGGCACGGTACCGCTGCTGACAGGAAATCAATTAGCGCACACTTGAGCAGTTTAAACCGATCTCGCCTTCTTGGAGCGAGCTATTTCTGGCGTTTGGGAATGGCTAGATTTGGAGCATGGCTCCGCGATGGGGCGCTTGTCTTCGCCTCCGATTGGAACATTCCGGCTTCTAAGGAAAGGAAAGACCTTTGGAGAAACCGCTTGGTTCCGGTATGCCTGACATGGATATAATTTCGTCAGATTTCATCCAGCACACTTGGGGTGTGGCACGGATGTGATGAACGTACGATAGTGCCACTTTAAACTTCGCGATTGCCTTGCAGCTTTTTCACCGGTTTAAAGGATCGTTGATAACAGCTCGTCGAATCGATCCGAAACCGGCCGTAAAGTCTTCTAGCCGGGGTGTTTTGTTGAAGCAGAGACCTGGTGGGACAAGCGCTCTCCAAGAGCTTCCAGGAGAGCCCTCCTGCCCAACGCATCTCCAAGGACATGCAAATCAATTTATCAAACTTTGAAGCATATGCAAGGTAGTTGAATAACTCGTTGCCTATTACCTGCTTCATACCTTGGAGCCGTCAACTTACAACCGTATGTTCGGGTAAAACGTTCACGTAAGGACGTGCTCTCCCGTTCACCTTATCAGGAAAGTAACCTTCAGCAAGTGCCTCAAACCACCACCCGGAGGGGTCCGGATCCGATGGAGAAGATAAAGCACAATATCGCTACCACCAGCTGATGATCATCCACGCGCCGGGTGATAAAGCGTTTGCTGTTTCTTTGCGTAATGTTAAGTCGAAACATAAACTTTTGACCTCACCGAAAGCGGCGCTGAAAATATTGAAAAGGGGATTTACGGCACGAAAATATCACACAAATAGCCATCAGTGTTTCACCTTCGCACCGCCGTGCAGGTGCTCCGTACTGTGAATCCTTTCCATTGAATTCTTAGTGCCGGGGTTTAGAAAACTTTCCCTCCCCCACCCAGCAGCAGCAATGACAAATGGAAGCCCCGAATGTCGTTTTGGGGGAGAGAATGAGAACTCGGAAGGTCCCGACCATCATCTGTCACAGGGTCCGGGCCCGTTCGAAAGGCTCAAACCGCGGTTAATGTATTTATGGATCTTTCGGCATTAGAATATCAACACGCTTTTGTCATCCGACCGCAAAAGCTTGATGAGATGAGAAAAGGCCCGGCCGCACCACGGATGTTGCGAACGTAAACTTTACAACCCCGAACCACATTTATCGTGCGCAACCTCAGGTAGAAGGGGAAGGTTTTTACATCTTTTCTATCGGTGGCAAACCGTGGCGGGTGGCGCCCTTCTGCTGGGCGTTAAAATCCTTCCATGAATAGATCGGATTGCTTTTAAGAGTCTTTTGCGTTCGGCCGACGGCACTGCTGTTCGTTCGTTCGTTCGGTTTTGGGTGCTTGCTTGCTCATCGAAAGGTGAAAGCAGAAGCGTTTTGTGTGCCACGCGTCGGAAGGATCCCTTTTCTTCGCTAAGAATGATTTATTAGCATAGATCGATGAGCTGGGCTAAGAGTATTAGAAGGAACCGATGGGATGAAATTGATTGCGTTTCGGTGGGATGCTGAAGAAGCGAACAGTGAGGCAGGCAGGCAGCTGGCAAGTTGATAAGTGGCCCGGAAGGATGCTTTCGTTACTAGATAATTAGATACTGCCTGCGCTTTATGGTTTCGGTCAAGTGCGAACGAGCGCGTTCCTTTGCGGGATTCGAACTGATTGACGAACATCGTGGTACGCGGTGCTTACACGCAACCATTACCGACCGACCGAGGTATTTTGCTCTAGTACCATCCATTCGGTTGCGAGGTGAACGTGTTTACCCCACACCCAGTTCCCGGATCGAAACGAATGCCAAAAAAGAAAAAAAAGAAAAGCAACGAAATGGGCTAAGGTAATTAACGAGGCATGTTGAGCGCTACATGAGTAAACAAACCATTTATTAGCGAATGTTTCGACAGCGATGTAGTAATTTAAAA
>STHB01026774.1:0-11123 GCA_018908115.1 Anopheles rivulorum
TTGTCCGCACGAGCACGGGCAGCCACCAGTGCCAACGACATCCAGTGTCCGACTCATTAGGAGCCTTCAACCTTCAGGACGGGCAAGTCGTTGCCTCGTCACACTAAGTGGATGGTTTTCCCTCCCAACTCCCCTCCCTTACCCCCTCCCCAACTGGCGGGTGGGCACTATGAGTCATGCGCCGGTATCGGTTGCGTGCATCGACCGCCCACGCGCTGGACCTTCCCTTGTTTATCGGCTTTTTCTTGAGGCTTTTCTCCCCATGGTTCGCGGTCCCACGTGCAGACGCTCGCGTGCATTTCCATGGTTCACCCCCTAGTTGACAACCTGCTACGGCAAGCTGCAAAGTTTTGGCTTTTTTGTTGTTGTTGTTTTGTGGCAGATTATTATACCACAACCACTCGTGCGGGTTTTTGGGTATGATTCACGCTTCTTAAGAAGGGTAAGGGACCGGCTAGAGCCCTGAAAGAATGTTTGCAATATAGTAGTGCTGATACGGTTAATAAGACTCCCAGTGATAAGGATGTTTGTGGTTTGTTTTACTTAGTCATCGTGGTGAGCGTGTACATGAGACGTTCGATATCATTACAAGATAAGATTCTAACGCAAACTATTGCTTCAACTCAGAAAAGCAAGGAACATGGAGCATTTTTTGTTTTTACATTCGATATTGCTTGTAAAGACTCTATAAAGAATTGGATTGTCTACTTCTACTTTCGTCTACTTTTTGTCTATATCTACTTTTAAATAAAATTTTGATGATGTACAATTCACGAATTAGTGAAGCCCGCGTTGATCTTTCCCGCGTTGATCTTTCTATCAAATATAATTTATGAACTTCCTTTTGAGATATCGCTTTGTTTCTCTTGCGTAAATCAAGCAACTTACCATAAGTCTTGGCGTATTCTTTTCCTCGCCGAAAGAACCTGTTGTTAATTGTTAACAAAACAATTATCACAATTTGGAATCGTTTCCGGACAGGGGTGAAGCAAACGGGGTTAACAAAACCCTTGCACCGGCGCAAGATGGGCAAATAATTTCGCTCAACCACCGGCAAAAGCACTTGACAATTCTCACACGCACCGTACACACGCTCGCACACAGGGTTGACAGCTGTTGGATGCGGGACGGCGTCCCGTAAACCATCCCGGGCGTAATTTCATTCACTTACACAATTAACCGACGAGCGCCGGCTTGGGAAACCGGGAACCGTTGGAAGCTTGGGCCAAAGGATTTGCTCAACCCTTCAGCTCAGCAGTGTGGATAAGCGACGGCCAGTACGGGTTAATCGGCAACGACAGACCCGACCGGGAAAGGATGCGACATGTCGGTTGCAACATGTCGGTTGGGCTCGCGGCCACACCATCGGTCACCGGACCCGGACCTGGTGTGTGTGTGTGTGTGTGTGTGACAAATCTTGACAAATCCAGCCACAACCGGAGCGGGCAACAAAACTGGGGTACCGGTGTACCTTTTTTCCATCCGGCTTTGCTTTCCTTCTTGCGTTCCCGGCGTGACAATTAGTCCGGGGAAGATGGGGTTTGGCCGGCCTGCTGGCCGTTTCGTATAAATGTTGCTTCCGGTAATCTTCTGTGATATCTCGGCACTGAGAACCGTCGCCCGATACCGTAGCCGGTGGGCAGAAGGTAATCTTTTTTCCCCCGTCCAGATCTTCGTCCACCGGTTTGTGCGGAAGCCAGTTGAAGACTCGTCGGTTGCTATTTAGCCGTTTCGTATCCAATTTTTCTCGCCCTCTTTCCCCCCTCCCCCCCGCTGCTCTCGGGATGGGTTGGATGGGGGGGGGGGGAGCATATTTCTTCTTTTAAAATATTATTGTTCCACATCCATCGCCACGGACATGTATGCTCCTGTCGCAGCCGAACGCAGACCGAACACCGCCGTCACCGTGGAAGAAACCGTCCGGAAGAGAGTAATTACTTTTCATTTCTCCTTCGTTATTAGACCTATTATTCTTTACTTGCATGTTATTGTTTTCTCGCTTTTGGGTGAGTAAAAACGAGTGGTTTTCTTCTTCTTCTTCTTCTTCTTCTTCTTCTTATTTCTGCTTCTTCCAATCTTAACCGCCGGTGAGCGGTGACATATCTAGCAGCATTGGTTTAATTGCTATTTGCTGGCAGATAAATAAAGGAGTCGAGCGAGCGAGTTGCGAGTTATCTGCACCGGGCCAGCACGTCCGATGTAGATTTTCCCTCAAGCTCATTACGTAAGCACCTAGATCGGTCCGATAAGGGCGGGAAAAATCAATTTGATAAGGCAACCGGTGCGATCAGCGACTGTTACGGAACTTTGCTGTCCATAAATAATCCCAACAAGCAACAGCTATTGAGTATCGCGCCGGCTGGCACTTTAAATAGGTTCAAAAAAACAAAAACAATCGGGGAAAACAAACGGCGAAAGCTTTGAGCGCTTGCGACAGCGATAAATTTCCTAATCATTCGCAAAACGGCGAACCGACGCTTAACCAAAGCCCGGCTAGGGCAGACATGTTTTTGTGCGGATGTCAGCTTACGGGCGCTTTCTGCCTTCCGATTGTTTTGCGGTGCGAAAACACGACGCTGTGCGATGTTTGGGATTTGTTCCATTCTTATCTCGTTAATGGCGAGGGTTCGTTCTTCCACAAACTCTTTTTTTCCCCCCCACCTCCCCCCCCCTCCCCCTTATTTCCGGTGAAATTTCGAATTTAAATGCTTTTTTTTTGGTGCTTTCCTTCGCTGTCAACTTCCACTTTCACTCACCGCCTGGAAGTGCAGTCGTGAGTCCAATTTTGTGTCTTTCGTTTTTTTGTCTCTCCCCATATTCGATTTTAATTATCGACCGTGGCAGGCAATAACTTTTGTGTAAATTATTCAACCTGGCCCCGAAAATGCCTGGCCGGCAAGGCATTCGATCCACCCAGGTAGGTCGTGATTTTCCCCAAAAACTGCCTGCCGCACGTTCACAAAGTTCGTTGCGGTCACCAAAGCGCCCGCCTCAGCCCGTTGATCAACGATATTTCAAAGGGTGAGCAACGGGCAAACATTCCACCAGGCAGGAAGTTGTGCTTGTCTTTTACTCTTTTGTTGGGGAGTTTTTTTTTGTTTTTTGTTTGTTGCAGGACTCCTCTTGAAGGAGTGTCCTTTTTGTGGGACCCACTCGAATGTTTTCTTATCTGCGTGCCGGCCGTTGTTTCATCTTTAGCGAGTTTGACTATTATTTTTTTTTCGCTCGTTCTCTCTCTCTCTCTCTCTCTCTCCCTCTCTCTCTCTCTCTCTCTCTCTCTCTCTCCAAGATTGCGTTTCTAAATTCCATTTGAAGTTTTCTTTCCCAACCCAAAAAACCCAAGCAAACAAAAAAAAAATCCATCGTGGGTGATTGTGTTTTCTGCGTGCACCTTAGTTTTATGGTTGGGTGCTTTGCGAACAATCCAAATAATCGTGCAAAGTAGATTATTCCGATGTTCAGGTATATTCCCAGTTTTTTTTTTCTTTAGCCCTGTTGAAGAATCGAAGTTCCAAGATTTGGAGTTTGAGATATTCCGGGAACTCTGGTTGCTCCAACGTTACCAGATGCGAAAGCAATTGGAATAGTTTTATCGAGTTAACTAACGGCAAACAACAGTAGCTTTCACCTTGAAAAGCGTATGCATGCCCGCTTACCGTATGGCAATAGGGAAAACTATTAATAGTTCCTGGTAGAATCGCTTCTCCAAGCACCGACATCGGGCTGACAGCAGCACGTTGCGCGCAGTTCGCCGTGTGTACGATAGACGCTGGTAAATAGTAATAATAATTAGAAAACGTTTAAATATGAATTAATTAGTCGCAAGGGCTGGTTCTGGTTGGCGATGGAACACCCCAAAGGCATCGTGCGCCTTATCCGCACAGAAGGGAAAGTTGCTCGTTCGGCCTGAGCTCGGCACCAGGTTCCGGGTGGGTTGGTGGAAAAGTGTTGTCACGGGTGCGAAAAAGGTGTGAATCTTGCACTACACCCCCTGTAGCAAGTGCATTCGCTTGTAAAAACATTTCCAACAAAAAAAAAAAGAAAAAAACACCCCCCGCCATCGCGCGAAGGTTGGCTGTTTTGTTGGGAAAACAATGTCTAACGCTAGAGCTGCATGCATATTTTCTTTGCAAATTTATTTACTTTCCAACACATTTTATTTTACACAAAGAGCAAGAAACTTTGCATAAACGCAGGCTTTGTGCTTGCAATGGTGGCTAAGATTATGGTTGCGGTTTACTGCTGTCGCTTGCTGTAACGCCTAAAGATACTTGGCGGTGCTGAAGATCTTGCTCGGCCGGCAAACATCGACATGAGTTATGATTGGTAGGTGTGTACGGCAAAGGTTCTGGAGTGCGGGAATCGTTCGCCGTAGCGTACGAATCGATCGGTTTATTGCAAACCGCACTCGACTGTCTTGGCAAGCGACTGCAACCGTTCGGGGTTATCGCAACAGATACGCTTGGAATGATGAATCGCTACAGTGCTAAATCATTACGACAATATTACCCAAACAAGCTTCTGGTGAAATTATTTTAAAACGACATTTAGCTCCTACGGCAACGGACTTGCACGTCGTAAATTCCCCTATCCCCTTGCTACAATGGAAGCTCACAGTAAATGGGTTGATGCTGCGTATGCATATCATCAGTGAAAGCGCACGAATGCAAGACAGATTGCGGCACGGGCCGAAACCACAACTGGGTTCGCATTATTTTTGGCTGTAACTTTACCAACCAACCAACCACACAGCCGGGTTGGAATGCTGCTGTTTGCAACCGGACCACAAATGAACAATGCTTTGAGTGGAGCGTTTCGATTCGAGTCATCATTTAAGCCTAGAGCTTCTTAAGCCGCTCCATGCATTACAGCTGATGATCCAGGCTGTCGTTAACAAACCGTTTTGCATGGAACAAAACCGTGCTGAAACGCTTCAACCAGCGTGTCTAATGTCTTTTTGTCGTTATTTTAAGTTTTTTTTTCCAAAATTCATTCTTTTCCGTTGTATTTTATGTGGCTTTTGGTGGAGCCTTTAGATAAACCGCGGGGATTTTTTTTTATTTTGGAAAATTATTGCAATGCAGTGAACTATGAACAGATGTTATGACCATTTAAATGAGCTATTTCTTGTTGCAATAGTCTAATGATATTATTTTTATAAAAATTATTGCAATTATTTAACCATATTGGAACTCATTCTAGCTTTATAAGGATCTCACTAAAAGTGTTTTGCAGATAGTTCCTAAGCTAACTTGTAGCGGATCTAAGAAATCCTGGGATATTCACGTATCTCGAGCATCTGGACTAAAAAAGGATGCAATACCGTTTATCCTTAGGTAAGGAGTGGAATATCTTTTTGGTTCGCTCAGGAGATTCAGAATTTTCGAGCAACTTTAAAAAAAAAGAAACTATCCTCGAAAAAGGAAACAAATCTACCAAACTCATCATGTATCATGCATCTCGGGAATGTGGTAAAGATTACTCATTAAGTACATGTTTTATTGTCCGTAATTTCGTTATTGAAATTGTAAGGTCAACACATATAAAACATTTAATAAATATATCCGAAAGCAAATCTTCTGCCCGTGCTTAACGCTTAATGAAAATAGATGCGCCTGGTAAGCATCGCACACACTCAAACACACAAAGCGGTGTGTGTAAACCATTCCACAAACCATTGACCGTTTGACGTAATGGTGCTGTAATGCTCGCCACGTGTAACATAGCACCCAGAAGAAATCGTGCAGCGATTTAAGCAACAAAAAAAAAAAACAAGGCACGAAACCGCTCAATGGATGCAAATTGCCAATGCGTCCCCAAGTTCTGGCGAAAAAGAAGAAAAAAAACAAACAAAAAGAAAATAAAAATGGCGCGTTCTCCCATTTATCCATCAGTTTATGTCGCTTAAAATCCCTGCAACGTCGCCATTGCGCTTCCTAGCGAAACGGACCATAACGGATATAAAAAAATATATAAATCAGTTCCCCGTAAAGCGACAACCTACGTACGTATCGACATGCATTAATCCCGTACGTACGAGTCAAACTGATTTGAAAAGGATATCGCTTTTTTCCTCCTCCCCCCCCTCCTCTCTCTCTCTCTCTCTTCCCGCCCGGTCCCCAAACCACGATGTCTCCTCCAATACTCGCCTCCCCTCACCACCCCCTCCCTACTGCCGTCCTTGAAATGCCTGAAACTTGCCTCATCACATCGGGCGGGATTATAACGCTTGAGCAGCAGCCAGCAATGGTAGCCTCCGGTTTATTTTATTTTATTTTTTTGCCGGACAGCTCAATTTGGGCGTAATAAATTTATCATCGAAATTGCTGCAGTATCATTTCTCACCGACACCGACCAACGGGCAACGGTGGCAGCAACGGCAGCAGCCAATGTTACAGGCCCTTTGCTGCGTCTGCGACTGCAAGCGGGGCTCGGACCAGACGCTGAGCTGCGAAGAAGCGATGCGATGAAGCCGATGAGATAAACTATTCACAACATGCTACCAAACCCGACCAAACCCTGCCGCTCGCTGCCCCACGGTTGGGACCCCTCCCCCCTCCCCACCACCCCCTTACCCTCTACCCCCTTCGTTCTCTTTCCCATTTTCGTCTTCGTTTTCGTGGTTTGAAGTTTTCGAGGCGTGTGTGCTGTTGTTGCTGTGGTTGGTTTTGGTCGGATCGCTTCTTCGTTTGTCTCATGTCGGTCCCATGCTCCCGGTGCGAACGATGCGAACAGGACACATTGTGGCATCCCGGAGATGCGCATCATCGCAAGCGTGTGGAACAAAATCAACAAACAACAACCACAAGCAGCAAGGGCGCGCGAACGATCGATCGATCGATCCGTTTCGTTTTTTGGTGTCGGGGTGCAAAGGGATTAGTGCGTTTTTTTTTGGCTTTTTTGACTTTTTTTTTGGTTTTTTTTTTTTGGAAAGTAACCACAAAGATCTCGAATGGCTGGAGATGGATATCACGGGAGGGGGCTGTGCATTCTGGAATGTCAGCTGCGGTATCAAATATATATTCCTAACCACAGCGATGAATGCAGGCAGGCATGTAACGTACAGATCGTACACCTTCAGCAGCATTGAAGGTAGCGATTTGAATGTAGACACCTTAGATTAACTCCAATATCCAACGTACTTTCCGCATCTGTACAGCTGCGGTAATGAATCTATTGTACAAGGGGTGTACCAGCAAATTGAGCGAACAATCACTTGCGTAGTGCCTGCTCATCATCCACACATGCATCCACCGCTGCCTAATCCAATTCCAGCTGCCAGCTTCCGTACCCGTAACTGATTCGGATTGAATATAGTAGCCCTTCCCTACCCAAAAGCCTCACTCATCAGCCACACACACACACACACACACACACACACACACGCCACTCTGGAAGCGCGCGTTTGGCCGGTCTCCTGTCCGACGGTGAGATGATTAGGATGCTTGCGGTGGTAGTTTCCTTTTCTTTTTCTTTGGTTTGTGAATGAAGAACTGACAGCAGAACGTTCCGGGCCGGCACACTACCTACCGGTGGGCCACGCTCGCTGGGAAGGTGCGCCCGTAATGCGGACAGGAAATGGTGTCTTGCGGTGCCAGGGCGGGTAAGCGGGTAAACGGGGTGGGCCGGCCTCGGTAGAACCGGTTCAACTTTATATTAATGAGCCCGAGCCTCAGGTTCTTTACAGTGGGTCGTCGTCGTCGTCGTCGCGTTTTTTTTTTCTTCTCTTCTTTCTTAATTCGCCCCCTTTTTTTGTTCCTTTCCTTCGCTTCCCGTTTCCCTCGTGCGCGCGACCTCTATCGCCTTCATCTCATGTACCAGCAATCTCGATCGGCATCATCCCGCTCGTAACATACGCTACGAACCGTTCATGTTTTCTTTTCGCTCGTTATGCTTCATTTTTTTCTTCTTCATTTTTGTTTCATTTTGTACCAGTTTTTGTCCTTCTTTTCGATATTTTTGTAGTTTGTTGTTGTTGTTGTTGTTGTTGTTGTGTTGATTCGACACCGGTGTCAGTGTCTCCAACGGTCGTGCGAGCGTACTGCGTGTATAATCTGCTATTCGTCTTCGGTTGTGTCGCGTTTAACGGACTTCACTGGCGTCAGGTTGAGAGCAGCGAATCAACCGCATCAGCGGACCGGGTCGCAACATACTGCCTTGGGACCATTCTTCCAAACCGATCGGTGCGATTCGATACGGCAGTAATTATGGTGGTGCATGGCGCGTACGTTGGAAGTATCTTGCGATACGGCACACAATTTGCTGCGTCTTGCAGCAATTCTGACTGGCATTAGATGCTGATGTACAATGAAGTGTTAAACCAATCTCAATTCAATTTGACTTGATTGTTTCGTTTCGTACATCGAATTACGATCGCAAGCTGGGATGTGGTACGGTTGCATCACATTACTTGATTTCCAAACATGATCGATAGTTTGAAAGCTGAAATGATCTTTAGTGTTGCTCCATGGTGGTTTGGAACTCTGTAATGTGATACTAACCTTTGTTAAAAAGGCATTTATCAGTCTGTAGCATTGCGATAATGCAAGTTTTTTTAAATGAAAAAACGCAAGCAACTTCAACCACGCAACGCAACGCACATGATTGATGTATTTCAAAAATGTATTGTGCTATCATGTGCTACAATTGTCTTAGGCTCGTTACGATTGTTGTTTCATGTGCTGTGATTGATGTCCCTTGTATTGTTGTGTTGTTTCCAATGACATCAGAAAATAAAGCACAAAAATGAGTTTTTAAAGTAATTTTCCACGTAATTAGTTAAAACTGGAATTTATTAATGTTTAAATGATCTTCTTGTCAAGTTTATCTATTTCTAAACGATTTTTAACCTTTATGCACATGAGCGGCAGTGTAAACATTGAAAAACTGATAACAAATCAACTGTAATAAAGGTGGATAGAAACATTCTAATAAAACACTTGTACCACGTGATGTCACAAAAAGCACATATCACCAACTGAATTAAATTGCACTGTGAATGAATGCATTTTAGCAGCGAGAAGTAGCAAATTTTAACCTAGTAATAAATAGTTTTCTATGGATTTAGCTAGTAATGCAACTTTTCGTTCCATATTCAAAACGGATGCTCATTTAATTTGTTTTACTTTAGTGTATGGAAACCCCTGTACATTTGTACCATTGCAGGGGTTGTTCCCCCCCCCCTCCCTCTCCCATTTAGCACCTCCCGGTTTTTTGAGCAATCCTATGAGGGTCCGCTTTCTGGAGGGCAACATATCTCGACAACAGCGACTATTTTCGATTAGCGCTCGTTGATTTGAACGAGTCAATTACGGCTCCCGGCTGCGCGTACGACCAGCAAAAGCGACGGCCAGTGAAGCAGTCATAATAATACGATTAAAAAAAAAAAACACACACACACACACAGCATCCTCTCCCGCTACCCCTCCTCCCTTCCCTCGTTTCCCCCCTCCCTCCTCACTCCTCGTGCAGACGCTAACAAAGAGCGGTCGGGTAAATTGATGGGAGCGAAACAGAAGACGCCGAAGAAAGAAAGAAAGAAAGAAAAGAATCCTCCATCCACCGACCAGCGCGATCGCAATAAAGTTACGGAGGCAAAAGATTAAAATCAGCGCTGGGAGCGCGAAAGCGAAGTGCCTTGGCGATCTCCTACCCCCCTTCCCTCTTCCCCCCCTCCCGCCCATACTCCCTCCCTCCCTCCTGCCATTCGGTCACACGGGTGTTTTCTGCGGGCTGCTGCCAGGGCATACCACGCTCTCGCCCGATCCACTGATGCTGCACCAAAAGGAAGCTGCTGCTGCTGCTGTTTTTTCTTTAATTCGTTTTGTTTTTACTCCACAGAAAAATGGTCCCAAGCGGCACACGCAACGGCACACGACCGGGGGCCCTGTGAAGCGCTTAGGATACACTCAGATGACTTCCTTCTCTGCCTCGTTTTCGCTCTCTTTCTCTCTCTCTCTTTCTCTCTCTCTCTCTCTCTCTCTCTCTCTCTCTCTTTCTCTCTCTCTTTCTGTTACACGTCATCTTCTACACGCACAACACGTCTCGGAGCGTCGTACCTGTCGCTAGGCGCAAGGCGAAGCTGTATCTCTTTTGGAACGCAGAACGCGCCACACACGCGCTTCCGTTGGAAACCGGTTTTTTCTCCATTTCTTGCTCGCTGTTGCTTTTCCCTGATTTTCTGTTTTTAAACCCGACAAAACAAAAATATTAATATAAATGGAAAGGCTTGATATTTCGGGGAGGCTGACAAACGGCAACAACGGGCCAGCGCAGCGTAAATAGCAGCCAAGCACGGCCAGCCCATTTCATCACTCCACACGGTCCCACACGTTTAAATGTCCGACGGATGCGACGTTCGACGTTCACGTTGCGCGCTCCTTGCGCGTATGTTGCACGACACGGCTGGCGGTGTCGCGTCACGTTTCCACGGTAGCACCAGCATGTAGCACGCGCAACCTGTCAGCAAATGTGGCCCGAGCGCAACACACCGCTGGCACAGTGGGTTCGGTCGGTATGGTCAAAATGTTTCAACCCAAAAGCAAACCTGGCACGTGTTGGTTCCCCCCACCCCATCCCTCACCGTTGGTTGGTGCGGATGAACAGGGAGATGGCACGTGGGGCTACGTGTGTGACGGACCGGGGACGGTTGTGGTTGAGTCCCTTTTTTGCACCTGTAATGCTGCTCTCACTTTCCGACGACTGGTGGCATCCAAACGCCGCAACTAGTGTTGGTGCGTTGGAGCACGCGCAGCCACACTACCAGCAGTAGTAGCAGTTATCAGCGACTAGCCATGTTCGGGTACCGTTCGGGTTGTCACCATGCTGTATCTTTTTTTTTTCTTTTCTCCGTCGTCTGCTCTGCTTTTGCTTTCTCTCACCCCATGCTAACCTGCGAACCTTCTTCGAACGCACGTTTTCGCAAAACGATACCGATAGCTGGTACGATTCGGCAAAACCGGATGCGATGCTCGGCTTTGGATGCCCGAACGCCCGTCCTGCGAAAAGAGAGCGAAAGGAAAACCACGCAGCAATACGGTACGGCGGCGCCCGATGGGGGGAAAAGGACTCGTCCAGTAAGCGAATCCGGTGCCGAACCCGGACCGACACAGTGTTGCCGAGTG
>STHB01026783.1:0-11123 GCA_018908115.1 Anopheles rivulorum
ACACGGTACATTCTTTGTTCGGTTTTCACGCCCGGTCGGCGTGGGCAAAGTGTGAAACCACATTTACACATTAAAAACCCGCCACCAAGTGCGCCGCGTACGTACGTTTGCTCGCGATTTTCTTCTGCCAGGCTAGAGCTAGATTTTGAGTTGCAAATGGTGATGGGTCCGGTCATTTCATGGATCGATACGCTTCGCGTGTTTCGGTGCCCGAACCCCAACCGAACGTTAAACCGAAACCGGGCGTAACCGATTTCACAGCATTTTTCGTATTTATGGAAATGACCACGGTTCGCGTATGCATCCATGAAATTCACTTTCAAGGAGAAGAAAAAAAAAGCTTTAAAAAGCATAATTGGCACAGGGTGGTACATATTTGACGTTCAAAAATGTTATGCTTCTCTTTTTTTAAATACAGGGAAGCGTTCAAGGGAAAACAAATGCCATTTTATTATACTGTCGCCAAAGTGAGGTTCGAAGTTTAATGAATTTTACATCCCAAAAAACACCTCCCTCGAAAACAAACAAATAAACACACGCATGTAGCGGGGGGGGGGGGGAGGCGATACTGATACCCTACCGCCTCCCCCTCCCCTTCCCGAAGGGGCAGCATAAATCCCCGAATGCACTAGCGCACGACCGGTTGCAGCGAGTTCGTCGAGCAAACAGTTTGTTTTATCACGTCCCGCACGTCCAGCGCGGGAAAGCCGCTAGCAGCTGACAGCTACGCAAATGAAGTTAAAATTAATTCGCTAAGTGTTTTTGTATCGAAAGTGAGCACTCTCCATTCATGCTGATTAAATGGTTTATGGGCAGTGCAACACACAATGCAACAGTATCATTTTTACTGCAAAAAAAAATCGTTTTGTGCGTTTTGTCTTTTCGCTACGTTTACAAAACTTTATGAACCATTTTTCTTTAATTTTATTACAAAAATAAAATCCCCAAAAAAAAAACAAACAAAAGAAATACAATTCCATCTTCACTGCTCAGAATTCATCTGCAATGTGTTACATCCGGCTTCCTATAATCCACCAGTGTGTGTTTGTGTGTGCATATTTGAGTTCACGGGACAATGTTTTGTCAATCACTGTCCCTGGCCGGTGGCCATGTTTCGCAAATCGTTCGCATTGCATCACAGGCGCACTCTAAATCCCGAAACCATTTCATCATCAATCTGTTCCGCTAAACCAATCAAAATTGTTCACATTTATTTTCCTTCTTTTTCGCAGGGAGGGAGAGGATATCCATACCGATATCAAACAGGCAACATGATCGAAAACATTATGTGAAAACAATATGTTACGATGGAAGGGGGTGGTGGGTGGGGGGAAGCACAACCGAAAAAAAAACAATAACAGATTCACACACCCCCACATACACATAAGAACATCCAAAAGCACAGTTTTTGGGGGAAATCTTCGTTTTATTCGCTCTTTGCTTCAGTGATTGCTTCCGCTTCGGACCCAACTGTCCAATCATCTGACCCGGTTCATTTCCGGACCCTTTTTTTGTGTTTTGTTTTGTTTTGTTGTTGCCGGACGGTTCCACAACGTACTAACTAATCCTGCCCCCAATCGGTAGCTGCGAATGGTGGATCGGCAAGCATACAACACGCACGTCAAATAAAAAGCCTGACTAAGCTGAAACCCGGGTGGCGGCCCGTTCCATACAACGTACGAAAGCCCGGGTACGGGCGCACTGTTGCTTGCCTTCAAGTGGAAATATTTACGACCATGCTGATTATGCAGAATAAATCAAACTCCATCATACTTTTTGGGGCGGGGGGGGGCACAATGTGGAAAAATCCGTGCATCGTTCTACATTGTTTCCCACCGAACCACCGGACATTCGTGGTTGTAACGAGAACAACAAAAAAGTATATGCGAAGTACCTTTTTGGGACTGCAAGAAACAAAAAGAGGCTATCGAATGGGATTTCCAAGAAACAGTTGCAAAAACTCATCTGTTGTAAAATCAATTTTTCAACACAAATATCGAGCCGATTAATTCAATCGCTTTTCCTTGAATTTTAAGTTGAATTCAATATTATCCGTTTTACCCTTTTTTTGCGGTGAGAAATTTACACGATTTTTAATTCGATATTCAAACAACTCTCTCTGAGGTGTAATATTTATTCCTGGAAATAAAATTATTTCAATGTTCATAATTATAATGCTTATATATCAAATGACATTTATCTACCTCTGAGTGAAACTAACACCGTAATCCACCAATTCACGAAGCGTAAAACAATATTTTATCCACGACTCCGGTAGCTTTTTCACATCCAAAAGCTAGCCTAGCACCTCTCTGCCACACACTAACTACAATCCCATCGTTACAATAATTTATTGGCCCTCCCTCCACGTTGAAATGGATGTCCTCCGATTTTTATCAATACACATGAATCAATGTTAGCAAAGTGGCTCTCACCATCTTATGGGAAGGATGCAACTCGAGAAAACCCCCGCGCTCGCGACACAAGCCGCAAACACCATTCTTTCTAAGCTTTTCAATGTCAATAATCAAGATATATTTACCCCAACATTGCCAAGAAATGTGTGTGGCCTCAAACCACCCAAAACTCTCGGTCTCGGTGGCACGCCCTCGGACAGTAGTAGTAGTGTACACCGGCACCGAACGTGCCAGCTCAACCCATCTATCAGCCAATTTATTAACACACGCTCGCAGTTATCGGTCAAAGCACTGTGGCAATAATGGGTGGACTTGAGGAGGCCCAGGCCCTCCTTTTGGAAGGAAGGAGAGTGATTCACATAGGCACTGTATGTATGTAGCTGCTGCTGCTAATTTCTTGTTGCAGCTAATTTGAATTTACGGGTAGCCAGCCAAAGAAAAAGGCACCCACCACGCCGGCTAGCAGTTAATGTATGCAAATAAAAATGGTTAATCTCTCACGGGTTGCTTTCCAGGACTGGCAAAGGAGAAAGGGGTTTCCCCGTCCAGGGGTTTCGCTTCCGAGAAAGGCCGAGAATGGTAAATTGTCACCATGCTAGTGGTCGGAGCAATGCTGTTTGCCGAGCGGTATTAGCTTTTTCGCCCTTTGCCACCATTATGAAGATACATGACTGACACCGCGCCTTCACAAAACAGCCGAACCGACGATGCCAAGCCCGTTGCCACATAATGATGACAAAATAGTGCCGGCAGTTTTACGGAGGTTGCGAGACAAGGCCCCGTGAATGGAGCGAACCAGTTTCCGATGGGGCACATTGTTCCCTGGTACAAACCCCCAAGAATGGTAGCTAATCCGCAACCAGCCGAACGAAACCGACCGAAACCGTTCGGTTGGCTGTTAGGAAAATGTTGTTACTAATCCCCAAGAATGTTTTCTTCCGTACCCGCAAAAGAAACCCGGCGCGACGGTTCTCGGCAAAACTGTGTCCCCCATCACCGGGCGGTTTTTGGGACACAAAATTGTGTCCCTTTTTTTTTTTTTTGCTGCCTGTCGGTAAAACTCGTGCCGGAAGTATGCGGATCATTTAAAATGTGGTGGAATGTTTGTTGTTTACGAATTGTTTGCTGCAAATTGCAGCCTCGAGAGACACCAGAACGGCCACATCACATGCTCCTTCCGAAAGCCATTCCGATGGACACAAGATGACGCGTGTGACGTAGAATGTGGAAAACAACCGAAAGCACGCTACCGTAGTAATGTTAAAGAAGTTTCATCTAGCTCGGCGAACTTTAAGATTCGATCCGAACAGCGCGAGCTTTTGTTGCGCACTGTTTCCCTACAACAGACAAAAAAAAACGACCGGAAATGGACCATCCGGCGGAAGTTCAGCAAAGTTCGCTATTGTGTAGACCGTGGAACAACACAAAAAAAACCTTGGTAGGGCCATTTATTCTTCGCTCACTGTCAAGATTATGACAACTGGGCAGCAATAAGACAAGCCTTGCGTCATGTTGAACCATTGCCGCTTGCTAACTGTTGCATAGCTACCGAAATTTGCGAAGAAAAAAAAAAAGAACCCACCGCACCATTTTCAAGGAAACTTGCCGTCTTGCCTCCATCTTGTCAGGACACAGCATCATGATGTGAATGAATAATGTTGTTTTTTTTTTCAATGCTCTTTTACCTTCTTACCTTTGCATTTATTTCATTTCATTTTCCACACCAACAGCAAGGTGCTACCACTAAAATGGTGGTAAATGATACAGTTGGTAGTGGGCAGAATAAATTACTGCAATGTAGATTATTATGAGACATTAGGGTGGACAGGTGGGACTTCTGGGTCAGTGCACGAAAATGGAATGCTTAATTCGATATTGCGTTGGTGCACGGCGTTTGATAAAAGGAAAAAAAACGTTTATTAACCTGCGTCATTAATTTCAATGGCACCCAGACCCTCTGTCTCTCTCTCTCTCTCTCTCTCTCTCTCTCTCTCTCTCTCTCTCTCTCTCTCTCTTTCTCTCTGCGTAAAATAGTTCACTTATGTCAAACTATTACAGCAGAGCGCCTTTTATCCGGCTGTCCCATTATCCGTGCTATTCAGAAATGACAGCTTCCTAGCATATTATGTCATATTTTATTTTGAATGTATGTGTTCTGTGGTGCGTTTATACCCGTTGGGACGACATTTTTAGTTTTAAATATTAAAACAAAAGCTGTACGATCCTTATAGAACGCTTTAAAGGTAATAAATACATTAAAGTGCATTGGAGTTAGCAATATTAACAACATATCTGTCAACCAAACTGAGTGGACCTTTTATACGTCTTGTTCGATTATCCGGCCTGTACTGCGTCCCAACCTGCCCGGATAATCAGCACTCCATCGAACTTCTCTTCTGCATCATTTGACTAAAGAGAAGCTATCACTCGCACCACACACAAATGGCCACAAATAATCTTACCAAAGCAAAACATCGTTTCACAAAACGGGAGAAAGAAAGCACTCGACGAAAAGACGCCCTATTTGTCTTAAGCGCATCTAAAACCGCTCCCGCACCAGGTTTTCGTGCCAACCCTCAAAAAAGCCGTCCCATGGTCACGAGCGTCGAAATAGATACGGTCGCTACAACACTACATGGTTGGGTTTTGTGGCAAGCAGGCTTAAGAAATGCTTCTCTAATCCTACCGTTTTAACACATCCACCAAACATGGGTACAGCCCTTTTTGGCGTGCTGGGCTGTTTGATGCTAGATAAAACCAGATCTCGTGCATGTTGCCCCGGGAACCCATCCGAGCAAAATGGTGCGTCTCTTGTCCCATTCAACATTGTGCCAACCATTTTGTTCGTCCCATCAACCCCCACCCAAGGAAAATGGAAAAGAACGCGAGTGGAAGCGAGTTTATTTCGGGGCCAAGCACACTTTTGTCCCGGTCGCGAAATGCTTGTCATCACCCAACAGTTCACTGGACCCCTACTCCCTTCGAGGGTGACTGAAGGTGTCGAAAAAGGTGTCCCCCGAAATGACAAATGCGCGCACCCTGGGTTTTTTTCTGCACCTATTGCACCCTACACACCCCCATCGCCCCCCCAATATGTGCCTTATTCCCCGGGAGGATTTTTTTTCTTTAGCTCCACCAAAAAGATTATGTTTCGGTGTACAGTTTTGCATAGCGAATTGCTGCGGTTGAATGCCTAGGCCAACAGTGAAAGCGAGTTTTTCGTTTTCTGTGTTGCGCTGAGCGATGCTGATCATTGTCGGCACATTCGGCAGCTATCTGGGTGCTAGCTGGGCGTACGATTCCTCCATTTTACGACCCTTTTTTGCATCCTTCGTCGTGAAAAGAACCAGTCGCAAAGAGGAGTTCCAAAAAAAAAACACACAAACGCAAGCACAAAACCAATGGCGTAAAGAGCATTCCACTTTGCTTTGGGCTCCCCGGTTCCGGTATTTCCACAGAATTAATGGACGCAATTTATAAAAGTGTAAATCGTTTTATCGCACCGCACAGCCAAACCTGGCTGCTTGATGGTTACGGAACGCTCTCGCAATGAACAATTCCGAGTCATTTTGCTTTATATGTGTGTTCCGCTTGCTGGTGGTTCTGGTGGCTTTTATTTCTTCACAACCGATTTATTCCTTCTCCGGCAGCCACTTGGAAAGGAAAACGCATTGGAAGCAAGCCGCCACACCGTGGCGCAGATTAGATCCGTATCCAAGCGACAATAGCAGCCCTTGTACGAGTGTTGTGTGCAGGCAAGCGTTTTAAGTTAAGACAACTTCCCAAGAGTACATCAAGATCGTACATCCGATGCTATCCGATTCCACCAGGAGGTATTAAGCCCAGGAAGAATATTTTGCAATACGGTTACCGGATATCTTCGGATGGGAGCTCGACTCTTTGTGATGCATCAGCAACCCATCACACACGTACGTTTACGACAAATAAAAGCTAAACGAACGAATGAGTCATTTTTAAGACCCAAGTGTTGGATGAACTTTTTTATTCTGATATGTTCTCCTGTATTTTAGAATATTTCGCTGTTTTTATATTTATTTGTTGAGCTCTTAGTGTCTTAAATAAGAACAAATTACCTTTATGTATTGTTTAACTTTAATATTTATTACAAAAATACTTGTTTAATTTTCTAACCAAAACTTCCGCAGTAATTTCTAATGCACTTCTCACCAATAAATAGTTCAAATGTTATCGTAATTAACAAAATAGACGAACGTAAGCTACTAGCTATGAAAACATTCACCAATGAGTGAGTTTTACACGAATCGAAACATATACCATCACCGGTATGTAGGTCATACCGACTTTGTAAGCGTAATAATCCTCGCTTACTGCCTCGCTTCAGTGTCCTGAGTGCCCAACTCGTGTGCCCAACATCACGGCACTCGGCAGAGCTCAGCCAATCTTTGCTGCAGCACCCAACACCCGGGCGCAAGCATTTGCGGCAAGTTATGCTTGGGCTCTGTATTATTATCGCTATTATCCAGGCAGGCATACAGCAAAAAGGATTGGAATCGAGCAGTCTGGTCAACACTGGGCCTCACTGCAGTACCCATCTCGGTACATCTTTGGCTCGGTACACACCGGTTGGCTGTGTGGTTGAATAATTTATCGTCCAATAATTACGTTCGAGTGTCATTCCCTTTCCAAACTTCCGCCTCCGCAAGTGGTACCTTTCGCCATTCGCCTTTTCGAATTATGACCTCGTAAAGTGTGCACGAATCGAACGCCTAACATTAGGCAAATGTTCAAACAAACCGGACAGTGCACTAGCCAACCCCGTGCGATCCAGGTTACATGAAACAGAACTCCACCATGAAGACAAGCTTCAGTGGTGTAGTAACAAGGCCGGGTCCCGTTTCCTACCTGTCTGTCAATCGAAGCAAAGCACCGTGGTCTTGGTTATAGTGCAAATTGGAATTACCATCCTAAGGGAGCGTTTGGTTCGTCATGCTGTGCTGGTATGAAACGGTGTTTAACATACACCCAGCGGCCGTAACAGTGGATCGCCTCGCGCGACATCCGCTTAGTTCCCGGGACATGCAACGAGTCTTTTCAGAGCAAACTTTGAACAACATATTGATTAGCTCTATATTCTCCCTCTCGAACCGAACCAGCTTTTAGCACTCCCCATCGCCCAGGGATGGCCGCTGTGACCTGTGAAGGAAGGCAAGAAAGAATCGAACCCGTCCAGCAATCCAATCATGCACGATTGATCGATAGATGTATCAGCACGTTCTGTGCAAACGGACATCATTATTTTAGTGCGTTCATTCGTGAGCTTTAATTCCCAGTTGAAGTACTGTGGACATTCCGGAGTAAATTATATCTCATTAGTTAAACAATTTGCCCACGCACACAATGGCGTACCGGCCAGTTTAGTGAACGGGCACTCAATCACACGAAACAAGCGAAACTATCGTGATTTTTGGATTCCGATTGTGGTACGCAAAACGATAATGAGTGGGCAGCTCGGCGGTTTCGCCAATTTTAATGCGCAATGATGAGTAACACTTGTGTGTGGTGAAGAGATGTGTTTTTCCATTATTAATGAGAAATGTAGCAACATTTGGAAAATGATTTCCCTCGAACTTAATTCTAGTGCGGCATTATGTTTTTCCGGTTTCCGGGAAACATTCATAGAGGAATGCATTTTTCGTACCACACGAGAACAAAAAAACATAGAAATGCTACATGTGCAACTAATGTATGGCAACGAATTGAATGGGAAATCGATCCGCTTGAGAAATGTAGACCATTTTCTATTATTTTTTAACCTTTTCCCAGAAAACAACAGCGTTCGAGCAAAAATCGAACGCAATTTATTTAGATACTCAGCAGCCTGCAGTGAAATAAAGCTTTTAAGTGTACACATACACACACACACACGCACCAGTCGAACTCATTTTTCATCGCCAGTTTTATGCTGGCCACTTCCGGTTGGAGTTGGAAATAGAAAGCTGCCAACGACGATATTGTTTTTTATTGTCTTTTGGTGTACGGAATAGTTAATTCCCGATTGCTTCGTGTGCTAAAAGGGGAAAGCAGTTCCTTGCTGCTCAGTGTGCCATCAATTTAATAAATTGAACTATTTATTGCAACCGAGCGCAAAGCTAATTGAAAACTATCGCTTGTTTTAAAGGACACCCACATAGACTGTTTTAATAGTGTGTATGATTTGTTTCTGAAGATATAAGCTCATCTTAAAACTGAACTTTATTTCATCTCCTTATAACAGCAGGAGCACATTTTCAAAGATGAACAAAGATATGAACGCCATTGAGCGAAGTTTGAGAACTCATCGCTTATGAGTAAACTTTAAACGCTTGCTACCCAAACAAGACATGGGTTGGAAAAAAAACGCTATTTTCACACCGGTAAATAAATTACTTGCTTCAAATCACCCTGCCTGCATTGGCACGGTAAGTCGAACCGCGGCTGCAGGTGCACCAAGACACAGCGGATGACATGCAGATTGCGCTCAAAGTCACGGGAATGATGAAACTTTATCCCAACTACTACTACTACTACTACTACTACTACTACTTCTACCACTTTTCGGTGTGCTCACTTGGGCGTATGCTCCAGTATGCTGCAACTAGTAGTTTTGTGCCAAACCGTTGGCGCCACCATCATCATCGTCATCGCGGGGTGTAGATTGGAAAGCATCTTCGCCGGTGCCGAAAGCGATCAGCGCCGTGCTAATGAGATTTCTTAACTAAGTTACACGCGCGCAGCAACAGAGCGAGAGAGAGAGAGAGAGTAAGAGAGCAACAAATTTCACCACTTTAGCGCCGTTGCTATACGCAAGTACTTAACGCGATTAGGCTGTAAATTTGACTGCAAACTGAATTTCCCTTTCACGATGGGCAAAAGCGCGACGGGTTATTCCATTGGCGCGTAGCATATTTAGACGATATATATCCATGCGGCTGACACACTCTCTCTCTCTCTCTCTAGCTGGCTGGCTGGCTGGCTGGTTGGCTTCGCGACAGATTGATCGTAAGTAGTTTTCGCTGTGTGCAATCTGGCAACGGCGATAAGAAGCGTATAGTCGATTAACTTAAACTACTTTCCTTGTTTGCTTTACTGGGTGGGCTTTATGCGATGTTGTTATGTTGAGAACATGTTTATATGTTTTTCAGAATTTTATTTGGTTTCATTCGAATAATTGAAATACAGTACAACGTCGATTATGCCGGTTAATCGATATTCACGGATAATAAGACCACTAATATTGTATGTCATGTACGTCATGTCGTTTATAATGTATAGTTAGACTACGGAGAAGGAATAGCAACGAAAAGGAACATGTCCGGTGGTAGTTTTAAATTATTATTGAATGTTTTTATGATTACTGGATCATCTGGCACAAGGTTAAAATTATTAACGGTTGTGCAAATGTCATATTTTTGCGTACTGTTTATCCGCCCACCGTATTAACCACGTTCTTTTGTAAATATATAAACTTACATTATTGATTAAAAAAATAGAAACCATTTCATCTTAATTATTTGAATTGAAATGTACCAGAAACGAAACAAAGGAACAGTTCATCTGTCACAAAAGTGACGGGTGGCCGCTTTGCCAACACAACTAATTAGCGAGAAAGCAACTTGCGATGGGCAAGAGTGAAGGATTTTGCAAAATATTTAATCTTGCAAAGTATTTTGCTACCATTATGTGGGTCATTTTTTGCTAGCAAACCAACAAACACTTGGCAGGTTGGTTTCCATTTCCATCTTCCTAGGAAAACAATTACCCACGCGCAAGCACGATTGATTGGTTGCACAGGGCCAAAGCGTTTCCAATGGCAGCCGAACGGTTCCACCTGAGCACTAATGTTTCGGCTGAAGCAAACGTGGGTAAATTAGAAATTGAATTGTAAAGATGACAGGATCGTGGTGGGAACGGTAGGGCAGGACAGGGAGGAGGGGTGAAGATTGTGTAAGGCAATTGGTCCCATTTACACCATTCGTTTGGTCCCTGCCAGACCCAAGACGAGCCGCATTGCAAGTTTTGATCTTCTTTCCAGACCAGCCCAGGCTTTCCACGAAAAAATGGCCATCATGATTTGCGGCAAAACAAAAAACACAACAACCAAAATTCATCTCTATTTCGTCAACGGGCACAAAGAAATAAAAGTAAACCAAACCAGATAACACAGCCAGAAACATAACGAACGATTTCTCCGAATCGAGCCCGAACTCCAAAGCAAGTGTCGAGATGAGAGCAGTACCGGAATCAAAACCAGACCACCGAAAAACGATCACCTTTTTTTTTGCTTTGGTGCACCACCATTCCTTCAACCTACAGGATCCGGACGTCGCTCTGCTTGATTGCGTTATCATTTTGCTTCGCCGCCGGGCCCATCGGCCCCAACGGCGTTCCGTGCGAATGATTTTGATGTCCGACGACGGGCAGCGAAGCAATCATAAATAAAAAGTGCGTTTTTGTCGTGCAACCGGGCCGTGGACTGCCCGGAACATCCCCACCCACCGTAAACCTACGCTGCCCTTTTGCTTTCCCTTCTCCCATCTCCCATCTCCCCTTCCCTTCCCTGCTCCTTGTACAGGTATCCTTGCAGTGCGAATACAGCAGCGAATGGTATTGATTGAAACATTGAATGAATAATAAATTAGAATTTAATGAAAGCGAAACATTTTTCCAGCAAAAGGAAAACCCTCC
>STHB01026803.1:0-11122 GCA_018908115.1 Anopheles rivulorum
CGATAAGGAAGTGACAAATAAGCAATCGTTCGCAGGTGATCTACATTAAAAATCCGTCCCGTAGGGAAATGGTTGTACATTATTTTCAATCAACGAAACGAAACGATTGTTTTAATGTGCGATGGTTCGTAATTAGCGAAAGTGCTTCCCCATCCTGCTGACTGTTGGCACACATATTAATCCAGTGGTTTAAATCTCTCGGCAGCGTATAATAAATAATCTTAAAATAGAATTAGTTTTCCCCTCGGCACGTCTGACAAACCTTTTCCCTATAGTATGTTGCTGGACTGCCTCTAGCAAGAAAGATGTCGGTACATTAAACGCCGACACCAGTCGGAAGACTGCACGGCAAATAAATTGCTTACAAGTGGCTGAATGCTATCCTCGCCGGAGAACGGTCGGCTTTAAGCTGACTGTTGACCGTTTTGTTCGGCTAATTTAGCTCATTGAAAAGATTTACGCAACTTACGTGAACCTGACCAGGCAGGGGAAAGTAAACGTCTATCCATGACTTATCACTGTTATCGCACCACCAATAACTCACATACGCTCACACATACAATAAATGTCACACGACAGGGGGATTTTTCCCTGGAAATCACAGGAAAATCGTTTGACCAATCGGCTCATCGGTGTATTGGCCATTTGTTCACCGAAACTAAAGCGTTATTATTTACTGCGTTTTCGATTTCTGTTCTTCTTCAGGTTTATGATTTATGTTGATGCTAACATTCCGCAAACCGAACACAAACAAAGCAAAAAGAAATAAATTTATTGATTGTTTATGGTTGTGACATTCGCTAGTGACCGTGAAATGAGATCGAAAATTCATTTACACAAGTAAATCAATTTTGTATTGCTAGCGGCTAGCGGTTTAGTATTTGTGAAACTATGATTTATGGGAAACCATTTTGTCTCATCATCGATAGTTTTGCAAAACACACAAAGAAAAAGAGCTTGAAAATAGATAAAAATTTCACTTTTTTGCTAAACTTGTCTACTGAAGCACATTTTTTTCTAAATCGCCAATAATTCCTGCAAATTCTTACGCAATCAGACACACACAAACAAAAATACAAAAAAAAACCATGAATGAAACAAACCAAACCACAGACACAAAAAATGTTGCCAAAAACTTGGGGAAGATTGCACGAGTGAATCATTTATGCTTTCTCCAAGCGCTATTGCGTCTGCCGACGACGACAAGATAGACAAGTGGAAGTGAAATGAAAAGATCAATAAATAGCACCGGAAGCAGCAGCGCGACCGTTACACACCTTTGGCACCGAAGTAAGAAATGGCAACAACAACAACAACAACAACAGAAAGAAAAACTTCTCACCTGCTCCAAATGGAACCGGAAATTGCCAAAATCCGATAGCAGCGATGATGATCAGAATGACTTTTGTAGTTTTCCTGTGCGAGCGAGCGTTCTGGAGGAACGTATCAAAGCCACGAATTGGAAACGTTATTTAAGTTTAGCGAAATGTTTAGATTTCTTTTTTGTTCGATTCTTTAAGAACAAAACTTGCCAACGATGGCATGCATTACGGCGGGCGGCATTCATGAAAACTTTACACGCTTGCTGTGGGAAACACAATTTAACGAATTGGGCTCCCATCATCCGACAAAACCCATCATCCAGCAGCAATGTCATCTTGATGGGAAATTTAATAACATCACTGTGTTATACCTTTTCTACCTTTTTGCTGCCTTTTTTTCTGTTCTGTAAAGTTGATTGTTCATTCTCTTTCGATCGCTCGTTTACCCTTCACTTCTTCATGCGCCCGACAGTCGTGCCGTCCTTCGATGAATCATTGACTTTCCTGCAGTTTGTTTCCAACTTTGAAACTACTTCAGGTAATGGAGTGTCTCGTCTCACCAATTTTCACGGGAACCACGGTGAACGTAAACATTGACCAGGCGTTAGAGGTTAAAGCTGTGAAGCGTCCGGACGAAAGATCATCGGACGAAAGCATTAGATACAGTTTGTCAAACGTTTGCAAAAAAAGTCAAAATCTCCTATCAAACCACCCCTTCCGAAATCCGACACTGGACGTAGTCACTTGTCTTAAACGCAGTCTCTTATGTCTGAGACTGTTTCGTGTCTAGTGTGTTTCGTAGGCTTAATCCCATATCATGTACCGAATCCGTACCAAACCGCAAGCAACCATCAACCATCGCTGAGCTGATGCCTTACCGTTAGACAGCCGCGGTTAGACTGTTTCGACTGGGATTGGGCGGTAGATTATAGATTTTCGTACTGCTTGATTGACAGGCGCGCCCACGATGACACACTGTCAGCGTTTAAGACGTTCGCAACGCGTCTTTTGGCACGCATTATGGCACCGGGCGCGTAAATGTACGCCTCGCACTGGTGACGGCGGTAAACCACGTGCTTCAGCGGTTGCGGCCACGTGTGTTTGGCCATTCGTTCGTTCGATATGCCGCGTGGCAGACGACAATCTTATCGTAATTTTATTAGGCAAGATGGATGATTGCGTGATTTTATTTCATGAATATGATAATGAGCACGTATGGGTGGCGGGATGGAAACCAGTTGGCTGCGATGACAGAACAGAGCGGTCTCGGATTATGGTTTTTCATAATTCGTTCCTAATCTTTGCTTCGTGTGTAAATTTTTAAGCGAATGCGAAGACAAAACCATAACAGCTAATAATAAAACCTTGCTTTTTGTTGGTGGATGTGTCGTTTATCTTTGATTGCTATCATATTGAAAAACTTTTATCGCAGAGCCATTCTAACGAAGATAAATGTGTACCACTTATAATTATATTTAAACGTCCTTTTATTATTTTTATTTCTTTTGTTTTTTTTTATTCTTAGTATTACTACCCAAATTAATACAGTCTCTAACATATCCATATAACAGCTTTTTTATTGGGAATAGAAAAAAAAACAAAATTAGGATAAATTAATATTCATTCAGAACAAAATAATAAATTGAAGAGAATATCTTTTAAATAATCTTAAAAATAAACAAAATAATAAAGGCTACGCTCCATAATATGTGTATTATGGAGCGTAGCCTTTATTGTATGTGTTTGTTATTTACAGGGTTTCCCTATTTAGATGGTAAAATTGAAATCTGTATATGGTTGACAACACTACTACAGATATAACAAACAGCATCTGTCAAATTCATAGCAACGATGTTACCAGGAACAATTTTCACCGCAGTCGTTCAATTGTTTTAATGACAATGTTAATTATCTCCTCGAATACCCTGTATTTAAACTATACATTGTGGAACAATAAAAATAACTAGAATTTAAAATAATATAATAAAAATACAAAATTGTAATAAATTAAATATTGCTGAATGTTTAAAAATAAATAAGGGAAATCTCTACTAGGGTTGCTACTAACACTTTTTACAAACGACATTAGTAATTAAGCTTATTTTCTGCAATTCAAAGTTTAATACCGCTTATTTGTACATTGTATTTTCCAGACCTTCAACTGAACTCGGTCACACTCGGTACATTTCAACGCCCTCGTCACCGGTGGCACTGATGTGAGATCCTTTTGATCGCTCAACCATGGCTCAGCACCGCTAAAACCCGAACCGGGCACACCTTGCTGCTGTTTCCCGTCCCATTATTCACCATCCCTGACCAAACCCGGGTCTCCCGGGAGCGACCAAAACCATGATGGAGCTTAGCCAGTCAGCCGGTAGCAGCCTAATCGCGGCCATCATCACCAACAGCACCGGCGAGGGATTACCGGTCGATGTGCTCGGCGGACACCGTACCGTACAGTACCAGCAGCAGCAGTCGCAGCAGTCGCAACATCCACACCACCATCACCAGCAGTACCAACCGCAGTATCTGTACGCGAACGAAAGTGTAACTGGGCACGCAGGCGAATCACAGGGTTACGCGACCGACCCGATCTGCATCCTGCTGCCGATAACGATCTTCTACTGCTTCATCTTTGTCGCCGGCATTGTCGGTAACCTGTCCATCTGCATCGTGATTGCGAAGAACAAATCGATGCACACCGCCACCAACTACTATCTGTTCAATTTGGCCGTGTCGGATTTTTTGCTGCTGCTGTTTGGTAAGTTCGTGGGGCATTTTGTCGTCAAACACGTTTAATCTGATTTACTGCTCCCGAGAGAAGTCCTCGCATCAACGCGGTGTTAGGCCGCTTGACGGAACAGGGAACGTCGCCGGGTTCTGGGGATGCGCATCGGTTGCTAAGGGGATGTATCTCATTTCATGCTCGATGCTAATGAGCTGGAATCCACGCTACGCCGCTCGCTGCGAGGACAGGCTGGGCCGGCTAAAAACGCTTACCAAGCTTTGCAAAGATGAGATTTTAGCGCTTGGATCTTTCGTCTTACGGGACACACATTTCCCGAACTCATTACTCGCTGTGCAGAAGTTGTCGTTGCGTTTGAAGATAATTCTAATTTTAAATGGCACAAAAGTGTGGGTAACCTAGATCATTGGCAAGACGAAATTTAAGCTGACTGTCAAATACTGACTTACGGGCTCTTATAACATGCGATGGGATTTTATGATCAACGCATAAAGTAAGGAAGATGCAAGTTAATTATATCCTGGTGAAAATGTTCTTATTATACCTTTAAGGGGAGATATCAAGTCAGTATTATCGGAAAAATTGTTTTTTATTTCAATTGGTTGCTTTAAGCTCAAGATTCTGAGCACATTTGGTGAAAATTTAAGTTTTTTTTTTTTTTATTTATGTTAGAACGGCCTGGCCGTATTAGACTAATTTTATCACGTAGCAGGCTAGTCAGACCCTGCTACGGGGGGACGGTCCGAATGGGATTTGAACCCGGTCCGGTCGTGTTAGGAACTGGCGCCGTTGCCAAATACACCACACCACCGCCCCGAAAATTTAAGTTTAATACTCCTTAAAACAGCTAAATTACAGCCTAAAGAACCGTCATTTGCTATTTATTGCTTTAAGATTTAATATGTTAATTTATGTTCCTTCATTGTGGACAAATCAGTGCATAATTTCCGGATGAAAATTGCATTCAAACGTGCACCACTTTATCATAAAATGATTTATTATAAATATTAATAATTAATTTTAAAATCTCTGTTGACATGTTTTAGATTTGAGTGTATTACTGCGGCATGTTTTTCAATTTTTTAAAATTTTTAACGACACTTCGTTAAAAATGACAAGTTTTTAGTTAAACAAATACATACGCTTGCTTATGAATACTTAAAAATGAAATGATTATCTCTAAAGTGTAGAAAGTAATGTTCAGTATTAAAATCTCCCAAAAGTCTCTGGTGACACTCAATGAAAAGCATTTGTTATGGTAACTGCGACTAAATTTTAAATCATTCATAAATTGCCCACCAAACAGCAATAGAAACATACATTAGCCTTTAAACACTTCCATCGTGCTGTTTCAAACAACGTGCCAACCACCCAATTAATAGAGCTGCAAATTGTACTATCATGTGTTTACTATTACGGTACATTACGCACCAAATAATTGACATTCCTTTGCCGATAAATTAGTAATCTCCAACCTTTCCAATTTTGCAAACGATCACCAACAGCACCAACCCCATTCGGTGCTTAACCAAAAATATATGCCGATGTGAAACAGCTGTCCCAGACATTATTTCTACCTCAGAAAAGTAATGCGGACACACGTCCTTTCATTGGTCCACCACCCGGGCTGGCGAAATATGTGTCCGTTCACCTTATCACATTAATTTGGGGAAAGCGTAGGACATGTAAATACTGCAGGGTTCGGTCAAATTTCGATAAACCTTCAACTTCCCACATGGTGCGGTTGAACTGGTAAGCAAATTCCAATCGATTGGAAACAACATTTGTGGTCCGGCAGAGTTCAGTTCACACTAGACAGCTTCAAAGCAGACACTTGATAGTTGCCCCCTGCTCACATTCTTGCGGTTCAGTGATTATTATTGGAACCTTTTATTGGGCTAGAGAAGGAAAAAAACATCGATTAAAAGAGACAGCCTTTCCTCTAATCTTCTTCGTGTTTGATCTGTCTTTAGTAAAATGTGCTCTTCCAATCAATTTTACCAACCAACACAAAGAACTCAAAAACAGACCACTTGTTCTTTACCTTTCTTCTCGAAATATTTCCATCAAATCATGATAATAGATTCTTGTGAGCATATGAATTTCTTAAGATCTCTTAGATGCAAATTTGGAACCGGGGCCATAGCACGCTTCGTTACATTTCCCTTATGTAAACCACACGGCTCAGAAAACCTTCAGCAGGAAATAAGATTAAACGCTACTGCCGGGGTCGGTCACCACCATCACCATCATCATCCTTTTGGAGCATTTCAATGAAAATCCAATTTATATGCATGTGCTGTGGACCGTACTGTCCACAACTGTAAGAATAACGCCATCGCAACCAAGGAACTCGCAACCTAAGAAAATAGCAACCGACACGTTTGGAACCATTTTGACCACCATGCAAGGTCACGTACACGATCTCTATCCGATGGTGGAGTAAGGATTTTGAACTTTCGAATTGTTTCCGTCGACTAGAGCGACACCTTGCCTTGGGTTTTAAAAGACGAAAGGGATATACAGCAACAACAAAAAAAACAGTTTAAATGCAACCGTGTTTGTTTATTTTCCCAACATTATGGTATGCATTCCTCACCCGTAAGATGGTAACCAAAAGAGGGACAAAAAGTTTGAAATATCGTACACCGGTATTCACTTTGCTCACGGTAGTTCATATCTGTGTGTATATGATTTGCACATATGGATGCCAAATATTACGCTCGCGCGCTTGCGGTGATCACCATCTGGTGCACCAAACCACTCGCCGGTGCATAAAGGTGCAACGAGCTACCTGACATCAGCATTAGATGTGCACATTCTCGTGGGAAAGAAGGTTGCAAACGGGAACAAAACGGCACAACATAAGTACACTCAATGGGACAAAGCGTTCGTACCAGCACCAACGACAGGACGCTTTTCTCGCGCATCATTGGCTTTGTAAATTTTTGGAAGATTTTCTGTCAACATGTGCTACTGCTGCTGGCGCACGAATGCAATTTCATACCAGGGAAAGGTTATGCAGATAAATGGTTCATGTATTATGCACCCTATAGTGGAACGTTCTTCTTACGCTAAACAAAATCGCACACTTTATTTCACTCACAGGCCATGTGTTTTATCGATAAAGTTTGTTTTCTGATCACCTTCTGAAAGTATTTCTTATTATACAGAATTTTGTTTTCAAGAAATAATAAATCATTTCATTTGAGTTATGGTCCTTTTTCAATATTCAAACGCTTCAAAGAGCAATATTTATTTACGTTTGTTCACCGTATTTTGAGCTTCAGTTTTGCTGAATAAAGTACAATGTTCTCAAGGCATTTACTTGTTGTACTTTGCCTTATCCTTGGTATGCTCGGTTTAATAGAACAATTTATTAAAATTATTTACGTTTATCATGTTACGAAAAACAGGACATTAATATTTTTAACTAAAAGCACTCAATCCATCTTTTCAAACATAAAAAACTATCCAAACGATTTTGATATTTTCACGGATTAAAAAAATGACAACAATGTCCATGTTTAAACGAAAAACTGAAAGCTAAGCGTTCCTTTCTGAATCTTAACGCCGCTTGCAAGTTTGTTTCGAAAGTTTTGAGGGAGAACTTTTACTTCAAAGGGGAAAATCCCCGTAAAAGAAATTCGCCCAGAGTCAGAGGATTTCGGTCAAATTTCGCCTAACCCTTAAAGCCTACAGCAAGTGTAGTTCGAAAGAATACCAGAGAGATGCTCCACTTTAAATCACAAACGAAAGTGATTCATTTCCCAAAAACATGGTTTTATGTTTATTAGGCTCCCAATTGTTATCGGGTTTTCGGTGTTGCCCTTTTTCCTAATGGTATGCCTTTGCCCCTATCTGGATATTCTGCTCCTTCGGAAGATCGGTATCGGTTCAACCGAAATTGTTACAACGACTTTTCTCGTCTTTTGCTTGCTTGTCTATCGTCTCATCTCAAGTCTTTGTTCAAAAATCTTCTGGTCCACACCATTTATGATTTGTTGTTATTGATTTTGTTTAAGGGTCTGACTTGTTCACCAGCATTCGCAAAACCTAAGAACCCAAGAATCACTTTTCATTATTTGGTAGTCGACACTAAATCAAAAAGTAATTTAACATTTATCTTAAAATTAACAATACTGTAAATTGAAACACGCACAAAAACAAACGAAAAACGATAAAAAATGATATCATGCGAAAATTAACTGAAGAAAGATGAATGTAAAAAAGGAATAGAAAGGAGCGTAATTTCACGCTTGCAGTGAAAATGATCAATTGAATCGTAAAGGGTACTCCGAGAAGGAATTGAATAGACTGGAAGGTATATAAAAGGGAATTCGGCAAGAGAAGGTCAGGGTTTTGATTTTTCCGCTTAAGTAATCCACCAACAAATACGGCCATTGTGCCTTCATGCCTCGTCGATCATGCATCGACAAATAATTAGTCCAATTATAAGAGATTTGAATCAGAAATCGTTCCAAGTATCTTCTTTTCCCAATGTTACTAAGAACCATAAAGAAAGCTAAAAAGCAATTCCCCAGTTCTCTACCATCTGCCCAATCATTTGATCGATCTTCTGCTACAAAAGAACACCTGATCATCTCGATTTTGACCGCTTCTCAATTCCCCAGTACGACAAACCTTTTTGCTACCTCAAAAGAGAATAATTTCTCACTCGGTTCTGTGCTCTAAAGCAAGATTTTACGCCTTACAAATCACTTATCACATCGCCACATTCGCACTTACCACGATCGTAAAGTGATAATAATTATTGGACTCTATGAACCAACGCTAAAATGTTACTTGAACACAAATTCAACCCCCCACCCGGGATGTTCACCCCCCCCCCCCTCCATCAGCATCCTTCCTTTATCAACACTTGTAGTTAATTTTTCCGTTAAAAATAGGATCAATTAGTGTAACCATGGCGCAGTTGAGAAAGTTAAACAAACTCATCAAACGGTCAGGCCGTTTGCGGCGAAGAAACGGAATCACCTGAAGCGGATATGAAGGAAAAAAAAACCCCCGGCACGCCCACCATTTTGCGGTCAGCAAAATACGGTCATGAAATTACTGTTCCAAAAACCACCCCCATTGCTCCTTCCTCTCCGTCTCCTCTCTTTCCCGTCAACCATCAACCGACAAAAAACGCTCCCCACCACAACATCGTCAACGGTTTCTAACCTCCGCCGGGCACGATCGATCGTTAATTCACGCTAGTAACGTAAATGTAATAAAATCGTCTTGACTTTATCAGACACTGGCCAGATGCTTCCGGCATCAGTGCTAGCTTTGCTACGGGCAAACGGTTTTGCCCATTGCACTTGAGCGGAAAAGGGGAAAAGCACAAATCCGTCTGTCCCATACCGCCGGGAAAATGGAACGCCTACGTTTCCCGGGCCAACCGCAAAATCGGACCGGCCATTGGCGTTCCTTAGCAATCGTGTCCGACCTGGCAACAGTTTACGATCATCGACAGGGAGAGAAAGAACGTGAGCGAGCAAGGGGTGGAAGATATTAAAGGTCGAGTTCACCCTTAGTGAGCGCTGCTTTCATGGGCCATGGGATGGCGAAAGGATGTGTATTACAATACACACTTTTCCCACCCCTTACGGCATTACGCCCTTTGGAACATTCCAATTCACTTGCACGATGTTCGATTGATGATGTACCCCGGCATCGATACACCGGAGCAATCGGCAGAACAGTAGCAGCAGCATCACGTGTGCACACATGCTGTCGAACGAAATGCCACAAATAAATGCTTCACCAAGCGGAACACGCGCCACGAGGGAACAGCTTATGAATATATCTTCGATACTTCTAACTCATAGCTCACTCTCGTACGCCAAACACCAATTTGCAAATTTTATTCCAAGAATTTTGCTTTCCGCCGGCCGGCATTTTCTTGATTGCAAGTGGTCGATCGATCAACGGTTTATGCTCAACGCTCGTGGGACACATCGAGTGAACAATGATGCTATATGAGATACAACATTTCACATCATTTGGAACTCGTGCTATAAAGTTCGATGTTCCATGTTAGCTGGAAAGCCCGGTTGGCGAATTGTAATGAAAGTTTGGTGCCACATTCACAGGGATGCCTCAGGAGCTGTACGGCACGTGGAATCCGTTCGCCTATCCCTTCAACCAGATAGCCTGCATCATTACGGGGCTGCTGTCGGAAACGGCCGCCAACGCCACGGTGCTCACCATCACCTCCTTCACCGTCGAGCGGTACATCGCCATCTGTCATCCGTTCCGGTAAGAAAGCCTCACCACCAGCCATCCAATGTCCTGCTGGACTCCGTTTCGGTTACTGTTTCCGGTTAATAAACCAACGTTCTCTTCCCCACGTTTGTGACAGATCCCACACTATGTCGAAGCTGTCGAGAGCGATAAAGTTTGTGATCGTCATCTGGCTGGTAGCGTTCGGGTTGGCCACACCTCAGGCACTTCAGTTCGGTATCGTCGAAAACGGGAACTCTCGACTGTGTACGGTAAGTGCATCGGTAACATGTTACATGCTGAAAAGCAGAAACGAATAATGATTTTGTGCTTACCATTGATATCCAATGAAACATCTATGTACATCTTTCACCTCAACAAACGTCCATGACGGTGTCGTTTGGATGCGCCATACAAGCCACACTCGATTCGTACAAGAAGACAGGAACAGTGGACCGGATTTTAATTAGTTTAATTTGTTAGCCTGGAAGTGTATTCTTGTTCAAGATATGGTTAAACAACGGATGTCCACAGGACGCAATGTCCAACTAGAACTGTTTTTCTGTATCCTCTTTTGTACGAACCTCCTTTCTATTATTTAGAACAATTAACACACAATTAAATGTATCTGTTTTGGGCCAAAAACGATTTAATTACTCTGCACTGCATTCATTCTACTTACTTTCACCGGTCGCCCGCCCAGATCAAGGATGAACACTTTGTGCACGCGTTCGAGGTATCCAGCTTCCTGTTCTTCGTCGGTCCGATGACGCTGATAGCGGTGCTGTACGTGCTAATTGGCATTAAGCTCCGGAAGAGCAAG
>STHB01026819.1:0-11121 GCA_018908115.1 Anopheles rivulorum
AAGCGGGGCGGTCTTCCGTTATCGATTTTTACCTGCATCGGGCAGGACGACGGCCCTTTTCACTCGCGCCGGCCCCATCCTCGCGGAAATTGTGTTTCAGGCTGGTGGGGAATGAAATGTACAGTGCGGCCGATTTGTTTCTGCACAGTTACTCAGAGGATCGTCGCCGGCCGACGATGGCGGAGCTGCCCGATCTTCGAGGCGGCGAATGCCCGTTCTGAAATCCGTTGGCGTCGATTCCCGATTCGGACATGAACTCGCCTCCCGGTCCTGGATTCAAAGCGGCGACGCGACATGGCCGCAACGCTTGCTGTACCGGGATCTCCGACGGGCCGCCTGAATATTCCCGCTGTTCGCACCGTCAATCTTTTTCGTTGACTTCAGGCAGCCATTGCCCTGACGATCACGTTGCCGACCTCCAGACACACATCGCTGCAAAAATCCGTTCATCCTGGTCAGGCACCATGCTTGAAATTTCGCCGGACGCGTCCACGGGGAATACGTTCGATTCCGGCGGTAGTTTTATCGGCGAAGTTAACCTTAATTGACAGTCGCGCATCACGCGACCCTGTAGGTTTACACTCGCCTGTCATTTCGGGGAAACGTCCCAAACGCGGGGCGGATACAACTAAATCAAGATAACTCGGTCATTCCGGCTTCGAACGAATTTCATTAACGCCGGTTTCACCGTTTTTTCAATCGTCAGATACGCGATCTGTCATGGAAAATCATTATCCCGCAGGCCCTTCGGATGTTCCGGCCGGTTTTACGCGTCCCGGCGCGTCGTACAGACGCAAAGCCTGGCTGGCCGTGGCCGGGCTGATCACGTTCATCGTGCTGTACCTCGCGCTGACCGTCTGGTTCGCGTGGACGGGCATCAATCGGCTGCTCGCGCTCAATGCGCATTCGGGTCCGCTCGACTTCCTGGTCTGCGCGTGCAGCCTGTTCCTGACAGTGTTCCTCGTCAAGGCGCTGTTCTTCATCAAGAAGGGCGACTATGCGGGCGTGATCGAACTCAAGCGCGCGGAACAGCCGGGCCTGTTCGCGTTCCTCGACCAGGTGGCGGACGATGCCGGCGCGCCGCGTCCGCACAAGGTGTTCGTGAGCGGGCGCGTCAATGCGGCGGTGTTCTACGATCTGTCGCTCGTCAACCTGGTATTTCCGTCGCGCAAGAATCTGGAGATCGGCCTGGGGCTGGTCAACATGCTCAACCTGAGCGAATTCAAGGCGGTCTGCGCACACGAGTTCGGCCATTTCGCGCAGCGCTCGATGGCACTCGGTCGCTGGGTGTACACCACCCAGCAGATCGCCGCGCATATCGTCGGCAAGCGCGACGCGCTCGACGGCTTCCTGCGACAGCTGTCGCACTTCGACATTCGTGTCGCATGGATCGGCTGGGGGCTGAGCCTCATCGTATGGGCGCTGCGCTCGATCGTCGATACCGGATTCCGGCTGGTGATGATCGTTCAGCGCGCCCTGTCGCGCGAAATGGAGATGCAGGCCGACCTGGTGGCCGTGTCGCTCACCGGCAGCGATGCGCTGATCCACGCGCTGCACCGGTTGCAGGTCGCCGACGACGCCTGGGAGCGCGCCGTGGGGTTCGTGCGCGGCGAAGCCGGCGCAGAACGCCCGCCGCGCGACGTCTTTGTCGTGCAGCAGGCCATCGCCACCCGGCTTGGCCAGATCTACAACGATCCGGCTTATGGCCAGCGGCCGCAGGTGCCCGTCACCGATGCTGCGGCATTCCGCGTCTTCAAGGCGGAACTGGCCCAGCCGCCGCGCATGTGGGCCACCCATCCGCAAAACCACGAGCGCGAAGAAAACGCGAAGCGCACCTACCTTGCGTCGCCGGAAGACACGCGCAGCGCGTGGACGCTCTTCGAAGACGCACCGGCCATGCGCGAACGCATGACCCGCGAGCTGATCGGCGAGACCGAACTTGCCGTGGTCGAGCCGGACGTCACGTTGCAGCGCCTTGACGACCAGTTCGCGATCGAACCACTCAAGCCGCACTATCGCGGTATCTACCTGGGCTTTCCGATTACGCGCCACGCCGCCCGTGCCGACGAGCTGTACGCCGCGGTGCCGGCCGATCGCACGCTCGATCCCGACACGCTGTATCCGGCGTCGATCAGCCAGGATCTGGAGGCGCTGCGCGCGCTGGACCACGAACATGCCCTGCTGCGCTCGCTGCGCGACGGCGTGTACACCGCCGCCGACGGCGTGATCCGGCATCGCGGACGCATCCTCAAGCACAGCGAACTGCAGCCGGCGATCGACTCGGTGGCGGCGGAGCGCACCGAGATCCGCGCGCGTCTGGCCACCCTGCTCAAGCAGGTCCGAAGCCTGCACCAGGCGCACGCAGGCCAGCTGTCGACGCAGTGGCAGGCTTATCTGAAGGGGCTCCTGCACGTGCTGCACTATGCGCACCACGCCGAGGCCGAACTGCGCGATACGCAAGCCGCCCTCGCCCGCAGTTGGCATCGCGCGAGTGCGAGCGGATCGGTCAACGCGCGCGGGATAAAGGTCGTGCTGGCCAGCGCGGAAGCCGTGCAGCGAGCGCTCGTCGACGTGTTTGGCTCGAGAGACGACGTTCATCCTGGCGAGCGCGTGCTGGCCGAACTGGGCCACGAAAACTGGTCGGCCATGCTGGGCGCACTGGGCCTCGGCAATCCGGTGCGGGAGAACATCGGCGATTGGCTGCGCGTCGCGGACAGCTGGGTCAATCATGCAGCCGGTTGCCTGTCGCGGCTCGGGCGCGTCGCGCTCGCCGAGTTGCTGCAGGCCGAGGCGAGCATCGCGGCCGCCACCCGCGGCGAGCCGCTGCCCGATGCACCGGCCGGCATCCCGTCGGCGCCCCCTGCCTATACCACGCTCGTCGTCGATACCGAGCGCTTCCAGCGGATCGAGAATCCCGACTTCTGGGAGCGCTTCCGCTCGGCCAGCGGGTTCCTGCCGGGGCTGGCACGCGCCGGCGTGGCCGTCGGCATCGTTGGCGCGGTGCTGGTGTTCGGCTGGTCGCTCGACGAATCGACCGTGACGGTCTACAACCCGCTGGCACGAACGGTGGTGGCCACCGTCGACGGCAAAACGGTCACGCTGGCGCCCGATGCGCACGCCAGCATCGACGTTCACGCCGGACGGGATATCACCGTGACCGCGCGAGCGCAGGACGGCGATCCGATCGATGCATTCCAGGCGTCGATCGATCGCGCCGACAATCGCATCGTCTATACCATCGCGGGCGCCGCGCCGCTGCGTCAGTGGTCGGCCGTCTATGGCGCGGCCAGCGCGGAACCGCCGCGCTTGCTGCCGCCGCAGCGCTGGCAGCCGGCCATCACGGACGTCGTATTTGCCGCGCCGCCCGCCAGCATCAAGACGAAGGGGGGCGGCGCTATCCGCACCGTCCTCGACAGCGGCGACGACATGGCGCCGGCCGAACTCGTCGAGCAGTTGAAGGACAACGCCGCTGCCGCGCCGATGCTGCTGTCCCATGTTCGTTTCGACGCACCCGACAGCGCCCGCCTGAACGACTGGCTGCAGCTGGCCAGTACCGTTCCGGGTTTCGACGACGCGTTCGCCGCCCGCCGTACGCGCTTCCCGATCGACGTCGTGGCCATGCGGTTCGAGCAGGTCGCGGCGAAGGACAGCGCGGCACGCGCTGCCGTATGTGCGCGGCAGCGGACGCTGGCCGACACCGCGCCGGATCAGCCTGACCTCGCGTACCTCGTCACGCGGTGCATGCCGGCAGGCCCCGCTCAGGATGCCGCGTTCGATGCCGGACACCGGCGCTGGCCCGATTCCGCGTGGTTCGCCAATGCAGCCGGCTGGAACGCCGACCTCCAGGGACGCTACCGCGACGCGCTGACCGACTACGAAACGGCATTGGCCGGCAGCCCCGCGCTGCGCGAGTACGCGGCGGTCGAATTGCTGCGCATGGCGCGCGTGGTCGATCCGGACGCCGCCCGATCCCGGGCCGCATCGGTGGCCGCGCAATCCGCTACGGTGCGTGGACTGCTGGTGTACGAACCCGGCGACACGCCACCTGCAGGCGCATATCAACCGCTTGCGCTGCTTGCCGGCGGCCGGCTGGACGATGCCGTAGCGGCTTCCGCCGGCACGCCCGCTCACGCCCATGTGCTGCGGATGGCGGCCGCGTCGTCCGGGGCTTCGGCAGCGTTGCGCACACGGGCGCAGAGCCTCGCGGCGGACGACGGCGTCGACCCGTACACGGCGATACTGGCGCTCGCGATGGGATCGCCTGCCAGCACACCGGCCATCCAGGCACGCCTGTCGACGCTCGCGACGCAGTACGAGATCCCCGATCTGTCGGCTCGCCTGAACCGATTCCTCACGCTGGCTCGCCATGGCGACACGACGGAAGCCGCGCGCGCACTCGATGGCTTGCCCGCGCTGTTGCGTGCGCAGGCACTGGTCGCCGGCATCTACGTGATGAAGGATCGTGCGCCCGACGCATGGCGCACCTTTGCGCGTCGGGCACTGTTCGCCGTCGAACGGCCGTATTTGGGCTAGATCGCGGCCCGGCTCCGGAACCGGGCGTGGTGATCGAAACGGACTCTCATGATGAATCGCCGATTCAAGTCGTGGCTGCTGGCATTCGCAACCGGCGCGGCAAGCGCCGGCCTTGTCGCATCGCTGAATCTGGCGCTCGCGGCACCGGCGCAGCCGCTACCCGTCTGGGTATTCCGTTTGCACGTGGCATGCGCGTTCGTCGGTGCACTTGCCGTCGCCCGTTTCATCCAGGGCACGCCTGCAGCAATGAAGGGGCCGACCACGCGCTCGACGGTGGCACAGGGGGTGGTCGCCGACACACGGATCGGCGTCGTGAACTTCGTCGTGCCGGGAAACAGCGCGTTCTTCTCGATGGCCCGCTGCGCGATGATTCTCTGCTTCGTGTTGTGCCTCATGGCGCAATTCATCCAGGCCGGCAAGCTGGCCGACGACGCACGCGGCTCACCCGCCCGCAACGGCAGCGGCCCGTCGTTGCGCAAGCTGACGACATGACGCCCGTCGGCAAGTCACGCGACGAGCCACCGGCAGCAGCCGACGTGCCGGATGCCGGGAACCGTGCGCGCCGCCGGTCCACGCGGCAGACACTTGCCGTCTTCCTGCTCGCGCTCGGCGTCGTGTCGGTTTGCGCGGGACTCTACAGCCTGATCCAGGCGTTCGACGTTCTCGATGTTCCGATTGCGTTCAAGGTATGGATGTCGCGTGCAGTCGTGGCGATCGTGATTGGCTGGATTTCGTTGCATGCCGGCGGGAAATGCGCCGAGACAATCCAGGGTAACGCCTATCGAATCACGTCGACCTGGCGATCGGCGAATCAAAGCCGGCAACATGCAATACAAGCGTCAAGAACCAGCATGCCGAACCTCAGCCTTTACCTGTATCAGGAATGCGCCACCCGCTATCTGCCGATGTGCCTGGTACGCAATATCGCCTGACGGGCACGGTCGGGCGAGATCACGCCATCGCCCTCAACCACTCCAGCAACGCCGCCTGCGCACTTCCCTCCACCATCGGCGCCGGCGTCAACAGGCAGTAATGCGAACCATCTTCGACGAACCCCATCGGGGCGACCAGCACGCCGCTCTCGATGTCGTCGCGCACAAGGTGCCACGGCCCGATCGCTACTCCCAGCCCCGCGACGGCCGCCTGCAGGCTGAAATAGAAATGGTCGAACATCTGCCCGCGTCCGCTCGCGGCCGGCTGGTTCGCCGCCGCCGCCCACGCGCCCCACGCGTCCGGCCGGGTCCGCGTATGCAATAGCGCGGCGTCGTGCTTCAACACGCGGCCGCCGCGACGCGCCGCGAACCACGCACCGACCTTGTCCGGCCGGCAAACCGGCCCGACCTGCTCGGCAAACAACGGCTCGGCGTGGCAACCCGCCGGCCACGCGAAATCGTTGCGACGAATCGCCATGTCGATGCCGCGGTCGAACGAGAACGGCCCGCCCGCAGCGGCCAGGTGGATATCGACTCCCGCATGTCGCGCCTGGAAATCCGGCCAGCGCGGGATCAGCCAGCGCATCAGCAGCGTCGGCTCGCATGACAGCACCCAACGCCGTGCGCGGGCCGCCTCGGCGCGCAACTCCTGCGCGGCGTGGCGCATCAGGCCCAAGCCGTCGTGAACGGCCTGGGCCAGCTTGCGGCCTGCTTCGGTCAGGAAGACGCGGCGGCTGCGCCGTTCGAACAGCGTCACGCCCAGGTCGTCTTCGAGCAGACGCACCGCGCGACTGACCGCGCCATGGGTCAGGCACAGCTCGTCGGCGGCACGGCTGAAATTCTCGTGACGCGCCGCCACCTCGAAACATCGCAACGCCATCAGCGACGGCAGGTTCGTTCGTATCGATTGTGAGTCAAGCTCACCATTCTGGTCAGAAATCATCGCTTTTCCCGATGCAGTACGGTTCTTATTATTGTGGCACGAAGACTTCGATCGAAAGGACAATGCCATGACCGAACTGATAGTTGTAGTCACCATTACGCTGCTGGTCGTCATCAGCCCGGGCCCGGACTTCGCGATGGTCACGCGCAACAGCCTGATGCTGTCGCGCCGCGCCGGCGTGCTCACCGCTTTGGGTATCGGGCTCGGCGTGACGGTCCACGTGAGCTACACGCTGCTGGGCGTGGGCCTGTTGATCCGCCAGTCGCTGTGGCTCTTCAATGCCGTCAAGCTGGTCGGCGCGCTCTACCTGATCTACCTCGGCGCGAAGATGCTCATGACGAAGGCGCGCGACGGGCAACCCGACGCAAAGGTGGCGCCGCTGTCCGATTTCGCCGCGCTGCGTACGGGCTTCCTGACCAATGCGCTGAATCCCAAGACCACGGTGTTCATCGTCAGCCTGTTCATGCAGGCAGTCCGGCCCGACACGCCGCTGGTCGTGCAGATCGGCTACGGCGCCTTCATCGCGGCGGCGCATGCGGGCTGGTTCAGCCTCGTAGCCGTCTGCTTCTCGGCCACGGCCGTCCGGGATCGCCTGCTGTCGCTGCGCCACTGGATCGATCGCACGTTCGGATGCCTGCTCGTGGGCTTCGGCGTCGCGCTCGCCATTGCGCGCGGCGGGCGCTGACAACGGCAGTGTGCTGCTGCACACCGCGCACCGGATGCGCGGCGTGCAGCATCAGAACGCGCGCGCGAGCGTCCGGGCTTCGTCGATCGCCCGACTCCGATCGACCTTGCCGTCGGGTCCGAACAGCGTGCGCTCGACGACGATGCCCGCGACGTCCGTCACGCCCACGAACTTGAGCCACGTTTCCATGTACGGACGCTGCAGGTCGAACTCGGCCGCCGGCGTGAACGACCCCGGCGCCTGATAGGCTAGCCCGCGCGCATAGACGACCGCCGCCTTCTTCCCGGCCAGCTTGCCGGCAAAACCCGATGCGTCGAACGTGAACAGCACGTCCTTCTGCGAGATCGCATCGATCAGGTGCTTGAGCTTGTACGGAATGCTGAAATTCCACAGCGGCACGCCGAACAGGAACTTGTCCGCTTCGTGGAACGGCGCCGCGAGCCGTTCGATCTGCTGCCACGCCGCCGCCTGCTCCGGCGTCAACGCCGTGCCGCTCAGTCCGGCATATTTCGCGGCCAGCGCGGCGGCGTCGAATTCGGGCATCGCCAGATCCCAGATGTCGAGCGTCCGGATCTCATGGTCGGGATGCGCATGCCGGTACGTATCGAGAAACGCACTGCACACCTCGATGGAGGCCGAGTGTGCCTTGTTGGGAGAGCCTTCGATATAGAGCACGCGTGTCATGGAGCCGGTCCTGGTCAGCAGTGACGGCGACGCGCCGGATGCGCGCTCGCCCACTGCGATTCGCAGCCTACCGGGCCGACCTATAATCCGGAAACGATATTAATTGATTGAATTAACCCGGATTGGTGATCAATGAGTCTTCCCCTCGACACGGCGCTGCTGCATACGTTCGTTGCGGTCGCCGACGTACGAAGCTTCACCGGTGCCGGCCACCGGCTGAACCTGAGCCAGTCCGCGGTCAGCGCGCAAATCGTTCGCCTGGAAGAACAGGTCGGCCAGGCGCTGCTCGTGCGCAATACGCGCAGCGTCACGGTCACCGCGCATGGCGAGACGCTGCTCGGCTATGCGCGCGCGATGCTCAATCTGAGCGAGGAAGCGCGGGCGAGACTCGGAGCGGGTACGGTCGTCGACATCAAACTGCGTATCGGCGTATCGGAGGATTTTGCGGAAGGCTGGCTGCCGGACCTGATGCGGCGCCATGGCGCCGCGCGGCGCGGCCTGCGGATGGACCTGGTTGTCGACATCGGCGACAGCCTGTTTCAGCGGCATGCAAACGGCGAATTCGATCTCGTGATCGGCAGCCGATGCGCGCATTCGGGCCAGGGTGCAACGTTGTGGCAGGAGCCGCTCGTCTGGGCATTTGCGCGCCACGAGCCGCTTCCGGAAGGCGACGTACCGCTCGCCTGCTTCCCCGATCCGTGCCCGTACCGGGGCGCCGCCATCAAGGCGCTCGCGCTGGCCGGCATGCCCTACCGGATCGCCTGCGAAAGCCCGAGCGTGACCGGCATCCGGACCTTCGCGCGGGCCGGCATCGCGATCGCCCCGGTGCCGCGCAGCGCGATCGACGACACGCTTCGTGAACTCGGCCCGTCCGAAGGGCTGCCCGAACTGCCGGACATGGAATTCGTGATGATGCACGACGCCCGGATGCCGGCAGCCGTCGAATTCGCCGCGACGATGCGCGACGAGACGGCCGCCCGCACGGGGGCGGGCAAACGCAGCCGGGCGTAGCGGGCAACGCCTGAGACTTACCCGCGGCGCACGCACGGTGCGCCGCCCGACTCAACGCTTCGCACTCCATTCGATACGCCCGCCGGCCGGTTCCCGGCTCCGTCCGAGCAACGCCGCCAGCGAGACATCCGCGAGCTTGCCGAAGGGTGCGCGCAACAGGCTCGGCAGGCTCCAGCGTCCCTGCACGAACACGCCCTTGGCGTGGCTCATCGCACGGAATCCCTCGATGCCGTGATACGCGCCCATCCCGCTCGGCCCGACGCCGCCGAACGGCAAGTCTTCCTGCGCGACGTGCAGGACCGTGTTGTTGATGCCGACGTTGCCCGACGTGGTCCGCTTCAGCACCGTCTCGCAATCGCCGTCCCGTACGCCGAAGTAATACAGCGCCAGCGGCCGCGGGCGCGCGTTCACGTAATCGACGACCTCGTCGATCGTGCGATACGTGCGCACCGGCAGGATCGGCCCGAAGATCTCTTCCTGGAACACGCGCATCTTGTTGTTGCCGAGCAGCATCGTCGGCTTCACGTAGTAGCCCGTGCCGAGATCGGCGGCCGGTGCCGTGCGCTCGCCGCCCGTCAGGCATTGCGCGCCTTCGCCGCGGCCGATGTCGATGTACGACAGGATCTTGTCGAGCTGCTGCTGCGACGCCTGCGCGCCGATCATCGTCTGCAGGTCGAGCGGGTGGCCGGCCTTGATGCGTTCGACGCGCGCGACGGCCTTCTCGATGAAGCGTTCGTAGATCGATTCCTGGATCAGGATCCGCGACGGGCACGTGCACACTTCGCCCTGGTTCAGCGCGAACATCGCGAGCCCTTCGAGCGCCTTGTCGAGGAACGCGTCGTCCTGGTCGAGCACGTCGGCAAAGAAGATGTTCGGGCTCTTGCCGCCCAGTTCGAGCGTGACCGGCACGAGATTGTCGCTCGCGGCCTTCATCACCTTGCGGCCCACCTGCGTGCTGCCGGTAAACAGCAGATGATCGAACGGCAAGCCGCTGAACGCGGCGCCGACTTCGGGGCCGCCGAGCACGACCGCGACCTCTTCGCTCGGGAAGGTGTCGGCGAGCATCCGGCGCATCACTTCGCTCGTGCGCGGCGTCAGCTCCGACGGCTTGAGCATCGCGCGGTTGCCGGCGGCCAGCGCGGTGGCCAGCGGAATGAACGTCAGCGCGAACGGGTAATTCCACGGCGCCATCACACCGATCACGCCCAGCGGCTGGTATTCCACATGCGCTTGCCCGGCGCGATAGAACAGGCCGACGTGCCGGCGCTGCGGCTTCATGAAGCGGCGCAGGTGGCGCGTCAGGTAGTCGATCGCCTGGACCACGCCGACCAGTTCCATGATCGCGGTCTCGTGGCGCGAACGATGCCCGAAATCGGCGTTGACCGCCTCCTCCACATCGCGGCGATGTGCCAGCACCACGGCCCGCAACCGCGCGAGCCGCGCCTTGCGCTGCTGCAGGCTCTGCGGCCCCTCGGCCACGAATGCGCTGCGCTGGCGGGCCAGCAACGCCGCCGGATCGATGCTCGAACTGGATTCTGCGGAAACGGCCATGGTGCACCTCACGAGGTTGCGTTGATGTAGACACTGTCAACTTGCATGCGCCGGATCATAGGACCACAATGTGTTCCTTGTCAACATAGGAGCAATACGATGTCGTCGGATGGGGATGCGGACGCCGGGCAAAAGGCTTATCACCACGGGGATCTGCGTCGCGCGATCATCGAAACGGCCCTCGACACGCTGCAGGAACAGCAAGGCTGGCAGTTCACGCTGCGCGAAATCGCGCGGCGCGCGAACGTCAGCCACTCCGCGCCATACCGGCATTTCCCCGACAAGGCCGCGTTGCTGCACGAGCTCGCGCTGATCGGCTTCGATCGTCTGCGCGACGACCTCGCCGCCTCCGTCGATCCCGCGGCGGATGCACCGGACGTGCTGCTGGCGCTCGCCTATGCCCATCTCGCGTTCGGGCAACGCAACCCGGATCTGTATCGGCTGATGTTTGCCGCGGATGCCGGGGAGCCGTCGGATATCCATCTCGATCCGCGCGTGCAGGCGCCGTTCCTGCTGGTCGTCGACATCCTGGAGCACGGGCAGCGCGCCGGCACGATCCGCCCGCGCTCGGCGCTCGGCCAGGCGACCGCGTGCTGGGCACATCTCCACGGCCTGACGATGCTCGCGATCGACGGGCGGCTGGTGCGCGAAAAAGTCGGCGATCACGCGATCGAGGATGCGCTGACGACGTTGCTGGACGGGCTCGTGCTGCCCGGGAAGCCCGCCCGGGCGGCCAAGGCGAAAAAGCCTTGACCTTGAACTTCACTTAAAGGTTATGGTTT
>STHB01026835.1:0-11117 GCA_018908115.1 Anopheles rivulorum
ATACAATTTTCCTATCCCTGCGCAACATGGGCTGCTCATGGTGCTAGCTTTACGTGGTATGTGGCTCGGGCAGATAAAGCTTTTCTTCGGCACCGCGTTAGACGTTAAGTTGGAGCCGTTTAATCTGGCTAAATCGAGCCGTCTATCGGCTCGCTGGTTCGAGCATTGCCGCCTATACAATTGTGTAAAATCCCATGTCTCCACTGTATCACCGGTTCGCCTTGTTTTCGCAAATGTTTTGCTTTATGTGTTACATTCGTGCTTGACTTATTATGCTCGAGGAAAATTAACAGCAAAAATCGTCAACCAGCTCGAGCGTGTTTTGCAACAGTTTGTTTTGCTAGCAGATAACAAAAAAGATAACAAAGCAACAAACAAAATTTGTACTTGACACGAGTGACAGGGCAGCAGAGCAATTTCTCTCTAAAAAGTTCACCCAGGAGAATGTGTTTTTTGGGTGTGTAGTGCACACATACAACATGACTGTCGCGTTTGGGATTAAAGCGCTCCTTCTTGTATGCTGCCTTCCGTGTAGTTATGAATATTGGCAAGGGAGTCTTGGTTTTGAATGTCAGGCAGTTTGAATAATGATTTAATCGTACCTTTTCATATTTTTGCTCAACGTGCATGTAGCGAATTTTTTTATTCGTCCCCAGCGACTGGAACATAAGCTCAAAATTTTGATCCGTTTATAGGACAGAGGTGTTTGTGACACTGAATAGCTTCAACACGATATCTTTTATAAGATACTCTGTTTTGAAATGAGAAACAATATTTACGAAAGAATGTGTTTTATTTACGGGCTTCTTTACCATTCCACAACACCTAACAAGACATAAACTTTTTCTCAAAATTCCTTTTAAATCTTATCATTCTGTGGATTGTAAATATAAAAATTTATGCTTTAGACAAACAGGCATCCAACATGATCGTTTTCTTAGAATTTCTGATTTGTTATCTGGGTATAATGCTTGCCTTTAACTAGAGACCGAATTACACCCAATTTAACAGTCATATGACCTCAATCAAGCTGCACCAAAGCAAGGAATGGAATTTGAACTATTATTTCCCACAACTTATTGCAATCATTTATGGCTTCGTTGTGCATTGCCAAGGATTTTGTTGGGACTTAAATTGGGATAACACTTAGTTGGTTCACCTGATGTTTATTATTACAAAACCATTCGATTCGAAGAATTGAGGAGTTCTATTTTAACTGTTTATTCTAGTATTGATTAATTTACAACTTTTTTTATTAAATGTTCAACAATTATAAAACAAATGAAATGCACACAGAAAACAACGAAACGAAATAAATTATATTTTGCTGGTTTTTGAAAATTAAGTATGAAATACAAATTGTACTGTACACTAATTGAATGATCTTAGGCTTCCCCGAATCGTCATGTGAAAAACCGTCGCAACGTTGTTTATTCGTTATGGAAAATTACAATCCCAAAGAGCGCCCTTTGATTCTTCCATTTAATAAGCTTTTCAGGGTATAGTTCAACATTATTTCATAATGCTTTTAAAACCCTAAATTGCACACAAATGAATGAAAATTGGTTTGTTTTGAACAAAACAAAATAAAACCGAAATGGAAATACACCTTTTAGCAAACAAAACCCCTAACTTTTGCAAACAATTGTGCATAATTTGAGTTAAAATGCCACACCATATTTACTCCCGAGTGTTGTTCGATGGTGAAAGTGTTCATTCCATCCATTAGTGTTTTAGCCTTTCGGTGTCTTTAATTTCTGACCCACTGCTATTCGATCTCCATCAGCCGGATACCACTTCGCACTGTGATGCGATGATGGGAACAGATTAATCCCGAGACTGTCGTCTCTTGGTGCGCCGGCACCATTTGCACCAGGCACGTCCATGTAAAATGAGCCGATCCGCTTTTTTCTTTGTGTTGCCCTTGGAAAAGACATTTTTGGTAGTTAATTTTAACGGGCTACATAATCCGTCCGTAATTATCTAAATAAATGCTGATGTGCAGGCATCATTTCGTCCGGCGTAGGATGAACCCCAGGTCGGCCTCAAAATCGGCAGCTGTCCTTACCTTTACACTCCATTTGCTTAACGACAGTGTGGGGGGGCCGACACAGCCAGTGGCAGTCACAGGGCACATTACCCGGCAAGGCAGCATGATGAAATTCATATCCTCAGTTTATGCTCTCATTTGCACTCAAAGCACTTAATAATCTCTCATCATCTTTTCCCTTCATTTTGGAGCTTCGTACAAAGCGGAAGCTTTTCCCCCTTTCGAAAAGGTTGCTGCCAGTGGTAACAAAGGCCAGCATTAGCTCACTTCCTTGTACGGCACGGTGAACATGGTGCGGCATTAGACCACGAGCGTATTGATGTTAATCTGCAGTCTACATGCTGTTTTTACGCGTTACGATAGGCTTATTACATATAACAAGCTTTGTAACAATAAAGCACTACGTTCGTTCGGTTGTAAAGCATCCCGCTCTATTCAATATTTGCTCTATTTCGCTACAATATGTTCAAGTGTTACTTATCATTTAGTATTCACTTCACTGCGAAATAAAACTGAAGATCCTTCTGTTATGGATCTTTCTTCATCCTTATGTATCGTTCTTCTTCAATGCTTCAAACCCGTTGGTTCCTTGGTGTTTCTTTGCTTTCTCAAGCCTAGTGCTAAGCCTTCAATCGACAAAAATTCACGACTTATCGATGCGGATTTTCAACCACGGCAACCAGATCTAAAGCCTAACACACTCACGCATACGCCACTTTCCATTCTGCTAAATGTGGTGAAGAAATGTACCGTAAGACAGCAGTCATAAATTCACCTTAATTGCACCCGTAAGTATCATCAATGGGCTTAAAGGCGCAAAACGTTCGTACGGGGACGCATGAAGCGTTGAAGGTAAAGCCCATAACGTGACAAGGGGTTGAAGAGCCTTTGAGCTGTAATAAATGAAACGGAAGTAATGTTAGCTGAGTGAAAGGACTTTCCTGGAACAGAAAGCAAACAACGGAAGCGTGGATTATTTTACTTTATTTCATAATATTGTGCGTTCAGTGCGCACTGATAATTAGTTTGAATCGGATGTGTGAATCTAATTTGTTTATAATTTCACCAATTACTGAAACGATCGTATATCGGTTGTAAAAAATGACTACAAAAGTGTGTTAAATGTATTATATTATTTCATGTATATTTTAAACCAGACATTTATTGGTACATTGGTCTGAAAACGTGCTGCTAATAAATGAAATGCAAATCAAATCGCCTAAAGGTGAAATTAAAATTCCAAATTATTTAGCTGTACATGAAACAAAAGCGTTAAAATAATTTGAGAAACCTTCCTATATGTACTTAAAATAAAATTAACTATCAAAGGAATTAATAACGTTAACAGCATCTTGTAATCACAATTTCATATTGTTAAGGATAAAATATTGTAATAATGTTGTCTTCATATTGTATTTAACAACAATTATGAAAATAATAACCAAAGCAAAAAAAAACACATTCCCATTTAACAAATAATAGAACCATTCCAAGGCGAATGGTTCAAATTTGCATTAAAGAAATAATTGTAATCTATGAAAAGAATAATGCAACAAAAATGTTATGGTATAATTGAGTGTACTAAACAATATATATATATATATATATATATATATATATATATATATATAAATACAATTATACAAGATTAATAACACTAATCAAACAAATTTGCAAAGCTACAAAAAGAAAAGAGTGAATTGCACCTTGACTCGTTTTGATTGACCCATGTGAACATGATCTTAATATTACCTTATGCTTCCGTGAGCTTAAGTTCACGAGTTTTCTAAATGAATACGTTGCCCTTAACACTAGCAAGTTGATTGCATTCCACTGCCATTTGTTTCTAAAGCGCGCCAAGAACATTGTTCGACAAGTTCGATCGCCAGCCAAAGTCTCAAAACTATCGTCGAAAAACAATCTTCCACACCTCGAAATGACGTCCATTTGCCCGGTGGACAGTGAATTATTTGAAGCTTTTCCCCTACTAACGGTTCACTATTAATCACCGTGTGGAAAAAGTTAGCAAGTAACGGACGTTCGCCCCTAAATGGGAAGACACCACCAGACAGGGTACTTCTGCTGCGCTGTTCCAAGCTAAATGAGCTGAACAAGGGATATGTTCGAAGCACTAGACCACATCGCTGCAGCTGACAACGGGAACAAGTGTGAGGAAATTTTCCTCCACCAGCGTCAGCCAACTCAGCGGTAGATTTTTTCCGGTCAATTACAACACTGAAAAAGTGATCCAATAGTTGTTCGGGATTTCACTGCTGACCGCTTCATCGCATAATTTTGGAACAGTTTTCTTTCTTTTCATTTTTTTTGGGAATTATACTACAGACGAATAGGTAAGATCGTTCTGGCAAATGGAGAAAAAAACAGACCCTTTTTGGTTCGGTTTATCCAACCGAGTAGAAAAGATACTCAAACGATTGGTTTGGTTGGCTGGAACTGGTTGTTGGGATCCTGAAGGCTATTAATCGAGCTTTAAACCTTAAGAACAAGCCGGCCAGGGTTCTGTGAACGGACCGAACGAACAGCTTCAAATTATCTATCGCTCAGAGCGGTGGCCCTGTTTGGCAGCAAAAGTTTTTCACTTAACTTTGGTTCCGAAACTTTATGTTTTATTGTTCGATTATACGCCTTCTGCTGCAGTCCGCTTTTAAGGATCTCTGTGCTTTAGGGGTTATAAAATTTGATTTCTTCATTTTGGGTTTCATTGATAAAAGTATTCTTTGAACATAGCAATGCAATGGTTAATCGTTTTTTATACATTAGACAAACAAGCAGTTTCATAAACAGTAAGCAAAAAATGGATTAACGAATCGTTTGTTACCTTAAAAATAGTGAAGCATACATTGTAAAAATCTTGTTCGGTTATGATTTAGCCAAATTTATATTGCTCAATATTATTGTTTGGTATTGAGACATGTGAGCTCATAAAATATTGGGATTTTAGTATTTCGATGATAACTTTTAACTAAGATTCTAAGAATTCTCTTCACCTTAACATGTACTGGTGTACCTATGTTGGTTTAGAAAGAGTAATGGAAGATTAATTATACGATTCAATCATTCTCCGAAACGATATGATTATCTGAGCAAGTGCTATTCCATTAAAAATTAAATTTTAAATTGAACATTTGTATTTATCACAGAAAAACATGACATGCTACATACAAAATGGTCGATAAAAATCATTACAAAAATAACACACAGCCACACATCAAACAGAAAGCAGGTTGATCATCGGTTTCGAAACAAAAATTCCGTCTCTTTTACTCGACATCTCAGCATTGGGTGCTTTTTTTCTCTCTCTCTCTCTCTATCGCCGTCGCTTGTTGATCGAAGCAAAAATTTACCTTCAATTCACTTCACCAAAACTCGTAAAATCGTTCGTAACTGGATCCTTTTTCCGTGTTCCATTTCGAACGCTGCTGCGAGCAGTGGCAACGAAATGAGAATTGCAAGAAAGCGTACTTCAGAATTGTTCCAGCCAGTATCAAATCGTTTCATTTCCTCGTAACTCTCTAGTCTTGGGGCCACACGAGATACATCTCCAACACCCGGAACATTACAATCCTCCGCTAGTACCAACGCCGGACAGCAAGAGCCCAGTGGAATATGCCGATGCTGGGCGGTGGAATAGTATTTGGTTCAGCAAAATAAAGAGAAGGAAAGCCACGAGCCAACGAACTATCAAAGAGATTTGGAAATCTAAGCTGGAATACGGAATACACGTTTCAGCTCCCGTGACGCAAGGGGTTGCAGCGTGTCGGCAAATGTTGGAAACGTTTCCGCACAACATTGGAAGGTGAAACATGATGCCTGCATACGAAACAAGTCACAAACACACACACACACACACACAAAGAAGAACAAAAGAAGCAGGGAGTGGGCCAGGAAATAAAATGCGCCAAAGTAAAACTGCTCGTCCAGACGCTCGTGTTACCACGATCGTGCCGGTTTCGTGAACGATTGCTTCGAAAGTTGGCACAACTTTCTTATGAACCTCTTTTCTCTTTGATGGTGTTTTGTCTGTTTTTGTTTTTTTGTTTTTTTGCGAGTTCTAGTGCCAGTTCCGGTAGCAAGCATTTTTGTCTTTACAAGCGTTTCGTAACGGCTCGAAGCACGTCAAATTTCTTGTGACGCTAAACTAGCGTTTCGGGTCGGGTTTCGCCGAAAACAAAAGAAAGAATCAAAGTGACGCGTACATTTCTGCAAATGTTAGCACCGGTGAAGATAAATATTGCTGGAATACGGTGAAGTTGGGTCTTGCGTTACAAGAGCGTTATCAAGTACAATGGAAATGTCCGAAAATCAGTGGCGAGATGTTTCCCCGTCTGCGGATGAATCATGTTTCACTGTCACCCAGGATGGTGATTTACACAAATGCAATCAGTTTAAAGGGAACGCTCCATTTCTAAAAGCTTCTTGCGACTGATCCTCATGTTACGTTTTATTAAGAATGGAACTCAAATTCAATCAACTTTTCTTAATTTTGTTTTCTTCTTTAAGCTTCATTTCTTCTGCTTTTGCTCTTCCCATGCCCAATAACAAACCATTATCAACCTCTTAAAAATCCTTCCATTAATATGTTCTCACCCGGTAAGCTGCTCATCGATTTGGATTACTGTCAGAATGATGTACTCCGTCCTTCAAAACCGCATCACGAGTGTCACTGCTAATGGACGAGGTAAATCCAACGAAAAAAAAATGCTTTATTGAAATAGTACCTAAAAACCTATTTCCAGACGATTTGTGTGTACATTCGGTAGAAAACATCAATGAGCATTAGCTACTAGGGACACACTAAACAGCAAGTGGAGGTGTCAAAACATAAAATTGGCTACTTTTCTATGCCTTTGCCAACACAGTTCTCTTTCTTTCTCTCTCTATCTCTCTCTCTCCCTCCCACACTCATTTTCATTCCCATTTTGGGCCATTTTACAGCGCAACTACTGTTCGACCAGCTTATGAAGCGGATGGGTAGCGCACCTCGTTGGAATCGGATTATCATCATTCACCTCATCACTCATCCGGTCTCAACGTGTCATCGTGTGACAATTTGTGCGACGGCCGCCTCGGCCGACCAGAAACCGCGCACAATCGTCAATCTTTTTCCACTTTATAGCGCACAATATCACATGGCTCGTTGATCGCTCCATCGCTCGCACGCCTGCACCATTAAAGTCATTGAACTGACAGCGGAAATCCTTCGGGTGGGTAAATAAATCTGAACCATTTCTTTTTCTCTCTAGTCGCTGTATTTTTTTTTTTTTTCCTTGTGGTACTCATGCCATTCGAGGGTTTTCTTTACGATGTCATCTAAAGTACCCATCCTTGGAAGGAAGGCTTATGATGAAATTTCTTCCATACACCAACCAAACACCGTCCACATATGGGTTGCTCCACAAAAGGGATAGAATCCACCGACGGGCGATTCCCGAACCCCGTGAATGGGGACATTTTTTCTCCCAACCCTTAAAGGAACAGCATGACGAAGGAAGATATAGAGAGAGAGAAAGAGGGAGAAACAATATTCCCGAAGTTCAAATCAATTCCTTCAGCATGAGGGCAAAGGGCCAGGCAAAACCCGTCGTTTGCAAATAAATGTAACCAAACGACCACAACTGACAATTGACAGTTTCCTCTCATTTTTTTTCGTTTTTCCAGAATCGGGTTGTGTGTAGATTACGGTTTTGCGTGAAAGTGAATTTTATTTCCTCCCCAACTTCATCCTCTTTTACCACAAATCATGTTGACGCAATGACGGAAACGGGAAGAAAAAGGTCACCGGGATCTCGGAAGTCGATAAAGCGAAGATGCCCTCAACTTAACGGTCTGTCGATCTGGGTACGTTTGATCGTTTTTATTTTTGCTCTCCCCACACGCAAATGCCATAATGTGTGTACGCTAGAAAATGAGTGACAGTCTTTGCTTACCGGTTATGGCGTGTTTTTTCCTTATTTATTGTGCGCAAACGAGCCCAGAGCGGTCTGGTTCATTCTGATTAAGGAATAAAAACGGTGCACAAATGTCACACCGTGTCAGGCACGTGGTTGCTACATACCGTGTTTACGACCGTGGTAAACCAGACCACAACTGACGAGATCTGTAAGGTGGAAGTTGATTTGATCCGAAAGCAAACAATCTTTTATGAAGCACATGTGCAATAAATGAAGGATAAAGGTTCAAAACAAGTGTTCACCTTTTCGGTTAGTTAAACACAACATGAAGAGTTTTAAAAATCGAGCAAAAAAGGATTAATATTATATAATCGATACGTAGAGAACGATTCTTAGCTACTACAGAAAAAAAAAGACAGCAAATCTAACAAAGAAAAATAGAAATGAAAAAACAACAACACAAAAGTTTAAAAAGTTATGTTTCATCATATTTGTCCACCATTTGATTTCTACTATTGTCGGTAACGTTTCTTTTATAAGTGCTATAAATTTGCAATAAATTCCCATAACAGAACTATAAAATGTTCCTCTCAACGTAACAAACGCCATTGCAAAGCAATATTGCCTCATCGAAATAAAACAAAAGCATCATTTATTCATACTGTTACATGATTTGGTTGATTTCATCGATAAGCATTGTTGCCTCTTTCTGTCGTCCTACGCTCAATCAGCCAAGTATACTCAAACCACCAAATCGAAAAATTTCACAACAGAGCAAAACAGCCTTTAGCAAAAGACTTGAAAACAGAAACAGCACGAGTGAGGCAGCCTGCGAGTGAGTGCAAAAAAACGTAACAAAATCAATCCAGCGCTTAACGACAGTGCTTCGGTGCTGGAAGCGATGCGGTTGATAAGAGTAACCCACGGTCAATTGAACTCAACCACCGGGCAAAAATTGATGGGCAACCTGGAATGGAAATCATTTGGCCGATTTTAACGAAGTATGCGCCCGCAAACTCAATGCAGAACCGTGTTACCATCGCAATACGCACAGCGCTGCTGGGCGTCTCCATGGAGACTCGGCACGGCTCGCCAGTAGCTTCGATTCGTTTTGCCGTGTGTGCAAAAGCCCAATGGAGCGTGTAACTTTTATGTGAAGCAATTGTACGGGAAGATCTTTTGCAAATTTTGTGATTCACGTTGATTTCGTACGGACCGTTCCGTCGCTCGTATTATATGGGTAATACAATGGGCCCCAGTCTATGGTGGAGCGTTTTAGGAAACTGGCCTGCGCTCGTTCAACCGTGTGCACGAACAAACGAACTGTTGTAAAAATGTAACAATTTACCATTTTTATTATGAACCACACAGTTTCACAGAACCCGTGTTAAATAATGATAAAATGAGGATATCTCGTTTTCACTGGTGAGTAATTGAGATTGTTTACAATATGTTTCCAATTTCCAGCACTAACAAATTCCATTTGCACAACCCCATATGGGCGTTATGAAACAAATTCTTATTACCTTCAAAAGGCAAACATTCAATTTAAAAAGGGGTTTAAGATTTACGACCACGATACGCACCACAAGACGAACGATTTCGTCTGACAACAAGATGGAACATTTCTATTTCTACCATGCATTCGATTGGACCATATTTACATGCCAACTGTATGTGCTCACTTTGTCGGTGCATTTCTCCGCACGCCCGTGTACGAAAAACCACAATTCATTCGACTATCCGTTATCCGGCACACGTCACTTACTCAACTGTTCTCGCCTGCATCGCTTTTCGTTTAAATTGCAGTCGGCAACGAAAGAACAAAAAAATGGCACAAACCTTCCACAGAAGATACAGATATACACTTATCCATCACGGAAGCATCATCAAATATTAACACACGCCTTCGGTGCGATGCAAACCGTGTGCCGGTGCGCACCAGTTTGCACTACCAGTGATGCCAGTGCGCTGGGGTTTGAATGATGCAGCCCGGCTGCAGTTGTTGTGGTGCTGCTGCTGCTGCTGACGAAGACGCTACTACCATGCCCATAAACCAGTCAAATCGGTGTCGAGAGTGTGTTGAGTTTCTTTTGAGCTACGAGCAGGAAACACTTGTGCGCACTCGAAAGTAGCATCATACAGCGGCTTAACCTTAATACTTCATCAATTGTCAAAAACGAAGCTCCAAATATGCACCAGGCGAACCATCCTACTTTGCATATAACAGTGTTGTTTGAACAGCATGAAGCATATGAGTGGAAAAAGAAGAAAAAAAGGTTGAGGTAAGCGTTCTTTTGAATGTGTTTCTTTAAAGTTATACAACAACAAAAATAAATTACTGATATAGTTTTGCAAAACATTAAACATTTCGCTTATTAATTTCCTTCATCTTTTATATTTGCACTCATCTTTTAAACGACTCATTCAAAGCCTTTCTTTCGAAATTCTTATGAATATTTTGGTTATATTTTATGCACACAATCAAAGCTTTTAATCTAGGTATGAACTAGTTAAAACTACTCTGGTCATGCACTTTTTGTTGCATCCCTAACATGACTTGTGACTTGATCTGAGGTTCCACCAGGTACCATAAAATAAAACCTGTTCACGTGCATGTTGATATAGTACACCGATGTGCGAAATAAACGTCTGGAGAACAATAGAAAGAAGGGAAAATTTCTTTCTATTTTTTAAGTTTAAAAAAAAAAGAATTAGATTCCAGATAAGATATGGATTATTCTTCACGGTAAGGTATTGTTTATCATCATTTTGGGGTACATAATGCAGTTAAAATCTCTGGGCGCATTTTAATGGTTCGATTAACAGCCAACTCTAATTTTGCTAAGACACCACAGTAGTTGATACAAATTTTAACTTGTTAACTTGAATTTTAGTAAATTGTCTTCCACTTTTTATGGAGCTACGATCGAAGCGATCTCCAGAGATCCTAGAATGATAGATCCTTCGGATATCGGCACATTTTTGCAGAAAAATCTTTCGCTCTGGAATGTACGACCAATCTCAATCGATTTTGTTTTCCATCATCGTTCAATTCCGATGCAGAAACGTTATGCTAAGCGATACACTGGCCACTTAAGAGATGGAGATTCATTACGGTAGCACCAAAGATTGAAAGTCCCACCGACGGCTAT
>STHB01026883.1:0-11110 GCA_018908115.1 Anopheles rivulorum
CTCACACTCACACACAGAGAAGAATAAACAAACGTTGATCCCTCCAGATGTATAGTATCGGAAATGTCGTTAGCAGACAGTGGTGCAGCACAGTCGTATGATTCAATAATATCTCCATTCTAGCACAAAGTACATCGGAGAAGCGAAATGAACGGGAAGAGCAACCCCGAATTCTCAATAATGTATTCAATGCTGAATACGAATACGTGCTGTGTGTGTGTGTGTTTTTCTTTTAGTAAATATAAAAGAAATGCAAATAGTTTTCCAATTTGCTGTACGTTTGCTAGAGCAAGCAAGCGAGCTACAGTCATTTCCCGTAATATGCACACTTAATTAAAATTCACTTGAAAATGCCATCAACATCTTTGGGAAGATGATTAGAAGGTAGTAAAGGAATGTACTTTTTTTAAATGTAAATAATTGATTACATTCCTTCAGGTTGAAATTGTGCATTTGTAGGATGGGACAATGTTTCGGGGTACATTCTCCAAGAAGTAAATTTACTTAAATTAAATCAAATTTATTGGTTTGAACTAAAAAGATATTATATAGGTATTTTTCTACTTACTTAAAGTATAATAAACTCACTGGAAAAATTAAAACTTAAAGTATTGTAATCTGAAAGTATCTTGGAGATGACCTGTATTCTATAGCTAATGTCTATTTCGCAATGGAACAGTATCATTCCAATATGAATACTGAATGCAATTAATCCAAGTGACGTTGTGATACAAAGTCTTAAGAAGACGATACGAGTTGGTTTCAATTTACATAGTGATTATAGATTAAGTTTCTGTCTTTGATAAGACACTCTCAATATTGCATGTGTGCCAGCACAATCGGTCTCCTCTTCATCTCAGTCTTTTCATAGATTGCAAAACATATTTAAAAAAACCCCTTTAAAATTCGTTCTTCTAAAGTGTTGTAGATCTGTGTTCTTCATATTTCGCGCTTCCCATGTACATTTGCTAAAATCATCTTGCCATGCACACATTCTAATCCAACAAGAGCATACATTATTGCACGGTTTGCGAATTTTTTTCCTTACTCAACATTATTAAAACATAATGATTATTATGGTGGTACAATATTTTAAACACTTTCCTACATGTTTGACGGAAACGGAAGCTGCATCACTTAAATTAATTGCAAAATATGTCACATTTACAATACATGTGTGCGAGTGCCACATGTATTTTTTCATTGTGTTGAGATATGAATTTCCCGAACGGTTTTGTGTCTGCTTCCCAGCGGGAAGTGTTGTCCGCCTGACCACAGATGCTTTTGTTAGGCTTGATTGTTTTGTTTTTTTTCCTTCTCGCATTCAAAATCACGAACAAAGTTGACAAACCGGACAGTTGTTGGTGCAAAAGTGCAGAAAAGCAAAACCCGTACCACATTCCAATACATTCCGATTCGTACGATGGAAAAGCGGATTAGTTCGTAGCGCCGGAATGGAACCGTACACGCTGCCAGACGTATAGATGTGGGTAAGGTGGTCCACGTGTTACTACTGCACATCGTAAGCGATTGTATCAGACATACAGACTCACACAGCAAATACCCTGTCTGATGGCGAATAAAAACAAAACGTTAAATAACGCGAAAGCAACATCGCGCCAGGACGGAACGAAACCGATGTTCTCGACGAGTTAAGCCCTCACTCACACACGGTGCGCAGTAGTCGCATCTTTTGACGGCATTGACGCTTTTTAAAACACAACTTCAAACAATCAACAACGCATATGTATATATATATCGATGGTGATGGTGTTGTTGGTGTTTTGTTGGTAACAGCATATATACATCGAACACATCCTTATGGCCATCCTCCTTTCCTTCCATTTATTTTTTCTCTCTTCGTGTGTGTGTTTTTCGCTTGCTGCAGCCCGAACAAACCGAACAGCAGCAGCAGCAGTAGCATGTTTGTCTGTTCATTTCGATAATATCGCTACCCTGCCCTGCTCGCGGTACACTCGTGCTCGTTCATCAGAGTTAGTTTTGCAGTTTTGCGCACTGACGCCATTGCAGTAGGGCTTTTTTTTGTTCGGCTCCCCCGGCATTGGAAGCACATTCCATTCCACACGGTAAGGTGGCAGCAAAAACAACCACATCTATTCGCCTTTAAAAAATAAAAGAAAAGATGGGAAGCAGTGGCAAGCAAACACATCTATTTTGAAATGTATTGCTAGATTTGTTTATGCCGATGTGGAGATGCAATAACATTCGCTAGGTGTTTTTATTTATGGTACATTCCGAGCATCGGAACACGGGGAGTGTGTAAATGAATTTCCTTTTTAAAAGAATGATTTCTGTTAGTGAATTTGACATTTAAAAAATGATGCGCTTCCGATTCCGGAGAAACTACCAATCAATGGTACTTAGTAAACGACACATTTAACAAGAAAATCAAACGAAAAAAAAACCTTATACCTTTTGGGACGAAATTCCCAAAATAATCTGCTCATTTCTTCGTCCATCTCCACAATGTAGAGGAATTCATTTCAAAGCATTCAACAAATTCGTTCAACCGCGACAAAATGATCGGTCTTTTTTTGTTCCCTTCTATCGGTCATTTCGAATCGATTAGTTGCTTAATTCAATGTTGTGCTGTGATGGAAATGATGGAAATATTTAGTGTTTGGCAGAACCGTCCGATATTTTGTGTAGTTCAGCAAAACTTGGTTGGTTCCCATTCCATCCATAGGTTCAACGGCGGTTCTAACCTACTTCTGCTACCGGATTTCGGGAACGTTTGAGTGAATGTGCTACTAAATTCTCTTTTTTTTTCTGTATTATTCGACCACAAAACCGGGTGCAAAACCGGAGGTTCGCTTCATTTGACCCCATCTTGCTTTGACACGGTGAAAACCTTTGCCAAGCACCATCGACTGATGCTGAGTTCTTCGGCTACCACCGGGAAGGATGATGTCTTCGTTGATTTCCTTCATTTTTTTTTAGTTTTTGTTGCCCCCGTCGTTGAAAACATCTTAATGTGTGCTATCCTTTCCTTCGCACGTCGCTTGATACATGGGCACCAAAACGTGTGTTTGTTGTTGTTTGTTGGGGGAAATCGTGATAGCTACGAAGAAAGGCGAAAGAGAGAGAGAGAGAAAAAAAACCCTTCTCATTGAGACGTATAAGCCCCGATTCTATGGAGACTCCTCACGCTAGAAGGCGATGTAATCAGGGAGCGCATTTAGTTTGACGGTTGGATATTTTTCTCACCAGCTCACCAAGCGTTCGGGAGCCGGAGAGCTACGGGAGTAACGGTCGCGCTTGAAAGGCAGCAAGTAAGAAACCGCCCACCGATGGTCCCGCTGGGGGTCGATGTGCTTGCGTGAAGCAGAAGCGAAAGCATCCCGGCAGTTGATGGACCAATTTGTGGTCAATTTAATCTTCTTTTCTAGCTGGCCGCCCATTTCGGGCGACGATCGTCAAGACTGGTGGGCCACTGGCCACCCGTTATTTTTCATCGTTTCGTGTTTATCGCCCGCTTCCAAACATCATACATTCGTGGAACCGAACACTGCCAAACGTTGTTGTCCAGCAAAAAATAAAATGCTGCTTGTGCCTGGAACCAAGCGGTACACTAAAATTCTATTCACCATACACACCGTTTAGAGTGCATGGCGTACCACTTGGCGAATGGACCCGTTCCCTGTTCATCGTGTGCATCCTCGTGTGCGGTTTATCGCCCGTACAGGATGCATCGACCGGTGCCGCCGTGCGGCAATCAATAGATGTGAGAAAAGATCGCTTTAAGAGCTGCTATCGAACAGCAGAAGCAGTTGGCTTGGCTGAATGGCCACACAAAATGGTCCCCCCGGTAGACGTAGACGCATACAACAACAACAAAAGTACGATGAACACGAAGAAAACGGATACGAGTGGATTGTGTAATCGCAAGTAATCGAGTTTGTCATTGGAACGAATTGAATTGGATCTCTCATAAACCAATTCAACGAAATAATGCGTTCGTTTCGCCGCTTTTGTCGACCGTACATATGGAGACGCCCGGTACTTTACAGCTTTTTCTTCAAACTGGAAGTTTTGTTAAAGCTGAATTTATTTTTTTTACAGCACAACTCAAACTGAAAGTTGTGACTTTTTCCCATATCTTAAATCTTCAAGCAAAGCACCAACCAAAAAAAAAATGTCACCTAAAAAACTATACCCCAGTAACAACGATACACACACACCGTGTGCGTGAACATAAAGCTTCACCTGAGCTAATAGGCGCGCTGCGCGGAATTGGCTGCATAATCCTTCAACAATCAGCAAGCTTTCACGCCGTTTAGCCTTCCCTCACAACGAAAGAGCCAAAAAAGGGCGCTCGGCGTTCCACCGGCGGTTGTCGGAGGATTTAATTGTTTCAGCAGAAGGAAGAAAATTAACTTCCGTCCACAAAACCCTGAGGGGGGTGGGGGGGAGGAGGTGGTTAGGAACGCGCTTGCTTCGCCAGTGGAATAAGTTATCGAGGCGGAACGAACAATAACCAGTAGGCATGCGGGCATCCTCTTGTGCCGCACGGGTAAAACACATTAGCAAGCGAGCGTTTTTCGTAAAGAAACAATGAGAGAAAGAGAGTGAGAACGAGAAAGTGAGAGAGAGAGAGCTTTTCATGGGCGGAAAGAGAGAAAGATCACAGTGGCATCTCGGGCGACGGAAAATATGCACTTATGTGTAATTATCGTTACAAATTATTAATTCAATTTTCCACCTCATCTCACCGGCACGGGAAAAAACCCGTCCGACATGCCCCCGGCACGTTCGTTTACTTTCGATCCGGCGCACCCGGGGCCGGGTACTTGGGGCGCAACTTATAACGCCCTTTCTCCAACAAACGGTGAGGAGACCCATTTCTCACCGGTTGTGTGAGTGTGTGTGGGTTGTGGAAGTGAAATTATGTTTCATTTTCGCTGATGCATGGAACGTGGATTAGATAATTAACTTTTGCCACCACAAAAACTTGCGCGAAAACCGTGCGGACAACAGCACGGAACTTGGTTTGGATAACTTTGTTCGTTCTTTCCCTTTCTGTTTCTCGCTCTTTTTCTCTCTCTGTCTTTTGCAAGATTAATATGTTGCAAAATAAAACTTAAATACACTTCAGGTAGTAATGCTGTTGCGCCATAATGGGTCCAACCAGATGGGGAGAGATTAAATGCTTGGTTTTCCCCCCTTTTTGTCTTTCTTTCTTTTTCCCATTTTGTGCAACAAGCTTCAAGGGTTGCTAGGGATGCATTTGAGCTTTTTCTTTTACCTCGAAACGATAGTAAATATCTCCCTCACCAGCGAAGTACAACGTTTAATCGGAGCATAAGTGGAAGTAATTGAATTTCTACCGAGCGTCTGTATTGTCCCCGGATGAAGCTTTTTGTTTTGTTTCTTTTCTGGTTTCGTAATGGTTAGTTTACGTTTTTTTTTCTTTATTTGCCATTCTTACTAAAGAGCTCGCACACACAGTCGCCGAATGTGTTGTAGCACGAACCGATCCCCTTGACGATGGCAGTACAACCGTTTACCGGCATTGCTGTAAAACAATTTTTATACTAATATGCACAAAAACGGGCAAATGGTTCCAGCAATCAGCAAACGAACGTCGTTGCTGGCTATCGGACGTGATAGTGTGTCGGATACGGAGAAGCTGACTACTCCACGGTGGCCAGGCCCGGTCGGTTCGGTACGCAGCCCATTTTCTTGCCCTGCACGGCGACCGTTGGCGTTGCGTTCGGCGATCGAGAGCAAAATCGAATTCCGGATCATAATGTTGAGCCATAAATACAATAAAAATTAATAGGCAATCGTTGGGGTTGCCGAACACGTGCGCAGTTGTGCACACAGCAGAAACAGCAGCAGCTACAGAGCATAGCAGGGCGAAAGTTTTCCCTCGGTAGCAACTCTGTCTTTGCTGGGGTGTGCTGGCCGCAGGTGAAGAAAATGGCTTGCCGGACCGGTCTACCCAGTGGGCTCACGTATGCACACTTGGTAGAATAAAGCCGCCCGCAAGGTCCGCATTAGCATCGGCAACCGGTCACCGGTGTTCACCATGCCGGTAAGAAACCCCCCGGACCGCAACGACTCACATGTACACATGTACACAGAGCAAATGTGCGACCAGCTCGACCGGGCGACTCGCTTAGAATTCGCTAGGTGGTCTGTGCTGCTGCAGGAATAGCCTTCTGCTCGTCGAAACGTCGACCGAGCATCACTTTCAAATGCGTATTTTCTTTGAATTGATAAAAGATAGGAGCGTTCCTACTTCCAAATGTGAAACTCTCGCACGGTCAGTGAAAAGTTTCGCTCCTGGTTTAGAGCTGCGAAAGTTCTAATTTAATTTTGCTGTGCTCCAAACGCATCCCCAAAAGGCGTTGCGAACCGTTTCTATGTCGTCTGCCACCGGATGTCTTAATCGAATGAGTTGCACGGTTGTCCGGGAGCGACCGACAAGAAGACGCTCTTAAGAACGGTCCGTAAGACACCTAAAGCACAATAAGCCACACCGGCAGGCTGAGTCGAGCCACCGGTGGCCATTAATCGAAAGCCTTCCTAACACACGCACGTACGACGCCCGTTTTGACTTTAATTGATGATTTTCCATTATGGCTCGTAAGCCTCGCTCCTTTTTCCGAGTGTATCCCAGCTCGTGTCCTCTTGCGGCTCCATTTTCCCCCATAAAAATAAGACCGTTCGTCTCGGTTCGGGGCTTGTGGATTTGATTATTGAAATCACTGCTACCGTTGTCCGTTGCTGTGGCGACTCTCGTCTGATCCCACGGCTAAAGGGATCAGATCGATGCGACGAGCAATTAACTAAAATGTTCGCATGAAAATGGTGCCGAACCGACGAGGGGAGTTCGTGTCGAGGTGATGGGCTACGGACATTTCCCGGCGGTGGTCGGCCAGCAAAACGCGCGCGAACACCGCAACCGTGTGAGTGCTGCTAATGGATTAACAGCAAGTGCCAAACTATCTATAGCTCGCTTCACTCGCGTGGAAAACTGAAATGACTTTTGAAGGAGGAAATGCCCGGGACAAACGTGAACGGGAATGTGTGACTGCAAAACCGGGGAGATTGGGAATATTTGGAACATGATAACGTCATCCGATGGTCGGTCATCTGCCCAGCCGTCTGGTCCAACTCTACTGCACGCCATCACACGCTAATGTGACACAATGGCAATGTCAGGCCACCGAAATTGTGGATATGCCGAATTTCCATTATCGTAAAGTTTTGGGGGTGGTAAAAGGGGGTGGTTAATCTTGACGGATTGGGAAAATTTGCCATTTCCTTTTCCAAAGCGGGGAAGAACCAAACCTATTTACGCGGTTCGTTGGCGTGCGTCCGTGGCATTCTATTGTGCTACTTTGTCGGGCAAATGAGCTTTTGTTTACCGAATCTCGTCCCGGCTCGTCCGTTCAACAAAACGGAGCTTTTCCGTTTGCTGAAATTCATCCCCATTTGATGGAAAGCGTACCACAAAATGCAAGTAGCCATTAGTTAAGGGCATGTTGTACGGGATTCTACCCATCCCGAGTGCCCAGTCAGAGGCCCAATTCGTTCCCTTCCTAATGTGCCTCATATAACGTAGCAGCAACAAGAGCAAAACAAAAAACTCCCACTTACGACTAAAGAAACCGTCCAAATAAACCCGAAATACGCTGGAGAGAGCTTCCTTCTGAGCTATAAATCCTAAACCACCACCATCATGGTGGCCAGGAATTGGGTTGAATTCGTCTGGAATAATACAACGCAGATAAAAAAGCACAGCTTTCGCGCGGTTTTTTTCAGCAGCTGGAGGCGTTCCCACTTTAAAATGGGCTCATGCACACACAGGCCTACAGTCGACAGGCTGCAATCCAAAAGTCATCATAAATTGTTTCAATTTCACCAGAATTTATGGACATTCGGTATGCCCACGGACACACGGTACGCACACGGATACCGCAACAAAAGGGCTCGCGATCAGGCAGTTTTCATGAAGATTTACTTCCGGCTGCCATGCCGTGCGGTTCACCTCATGCAGGGTGGGTTGGAACCCGTGGGTTTTTGAGTATCCCTGCGCCTCCCTTGTCCAACTTCTTTTTCACCCCGTTTTGGGGTTTTCAGTTTGGTAGGCGAATGGGTTTTGCAGCGCGCCCAAGATAAGCGAAGATACATGCCACTTGTTTGCCCACGGCCCGGCGAAGAAAAGCTTCGAGCCCGGGCTAAGGGGTAGTAGCTGGCAAGCTTTGATTGGTTGAGCGGGGTTTGGTTGAGAGAGTGGGCAGTCCGGAATCTTCGAATGGTTCCTGTGGCCGAATCGGTGCGGGTGATGTTGGTGAGCGGAAATGAGAACCCATAAATCACTAGGTTCGAACCCATTTTTCATACCTGTGCCCGTGTACAGACACACACACACATTTCACGGGAAGAGATGCCTTTTCGGGTGCGAGGTGGATGGTACACCCACCCTTAACGGCAATGGCAATGCGGCGATCGTTAGGGAAATCTGTTTCCAACAGCTAAATTAGCATGTTTTTTTGTTGTTTATTTTTGGCTGCCGGAACACAATTTAAGGAATTCCCGCCAAAAGAATGGGCTGAAAGCCATCGCAGGTAGCCATGAAGTCAATTAGACAGTTTCGCGCCAATTCCGAGTGGGCTGGGTTGGGAAGAAATCCTGCCGGGCGTCCGATTGAATCTTCGGAAATATCGGATTTCTTCGGTGCTTTGGGAGATTGATGGGCAGAATAAACTCCCACCCAGCCTGCCCATCCCAACCACATGCCCTATTCGTTACGATGATAGTTCCCGATTTTCTCTTCAAATGCTTTCTTGGTTCGTCGTTTCGTAGCGCGTGTTCCGGTGTGCCTTCGAGCCGTACCGCGAAGTCAACACAATAACCCACCGGGGGCGCGCGTGTGTACAGGGGTGGGGGTGTGGGTTCACCGATTCTGTCGATCTCCATCTTGACCTCAGGTGGCACCACACCGGGAAGCGAAAAGCGCAATATCGATGATTGATGAGCGGAGGAATCAAAAGACCCCGGGGAAGGGAGTCCTGGGTGGGGAGTCCAGCCAGGTGGGTTTATTTTTCCGCGATGGGATGGCTTTACTGGGAGAGCGAAGATTTGTGCCAGTGCCTGTGCCTATTGTTGTAAGCTAAATGAAGCCTGTGAAATGTGATAAATCAGTTTGATACGCTCTATTTGTCAGCGGTGAGTCGCTGGGAGCGGGCGTTTGGCTTTGGTGCCAAACAGAGACAGACCAGCCCGGCAGCCGGCGGTCGGCGATAAAATATTAAATCATTTGTTTTCATTCGCATTCGCAGCAGTACGATAGCGAATCTTCGAAAAGTCGTACCGGATGCTGGGTGGTTTGATGTAGCGATAATCTTTCGTAATGAGTTTTATTATTCGCGTGGAGAGAAAGGAAAAGCGCAATACAATGAAAACAGCAAAAAAAAGCACCAAATTTTATTTTAAAAATATCAAAACTTGTTCAAGAAAACTAGCAAAACGAGGCATTAAACATTAATTGCTTAAGGTATGTAAAAACCTCCATTATAAGTAATAGAAGTGAAACAGAAAACAACGACAAAGCCAACCGTCGAAGAGGTACCAAGAAGAACTTGTCGAGCAAGTTGTCAAAGAACGCTGACGTTGTTAAAACTTATAATTCTTCACCGTAAGGAAATTAGAAAACTTGCCATGATTAGGCTAGCACAATTCTTCTATTATCTACCACCGGTTCAACTTTGATGTTTGCAATGGCCAAAGTTACTAGGTAACGATGGAGGGCTAGTTAAAAGAAAAAGAAGGCAAGAAAGACACAGCCTGCGTTCCTTGTTACACGGAGTTCCCGTACACTGTACGGCCGATGGGTCAAGAACAACCACCCAGCGGGCACCAGTGATCAAGTTTCTTTTGATTTTAAAGTTGCGCTCGCCGTGTAACGAGGCGGTTGTACAAGGAAAAGGAGATGAGAAAAAAAACGAGTAAAAACATTTCCCGTCATTAGCTGGGCGGCTATTCGGTCAGGCCCACGCACACCGGTAGGTGCCGCTAGTCGCTAGTACCACGTACCGCCATTTGCTAAAACCAACAAGTTTGCAGCAAAGTAAATTTGTTCCAGGCGGAGAGTGGACAGTGTCAAACATAATTTGAATTTTCCCAAAAAGCCACAATCAACACCAACAAACCGGTGGCAGTTAGTGTCACGAAGCTGCGCCTCAGTCCTTCCGGATTGATTCGCACCGACTGTGGGGCTCCAGCCACTTGAAGTCGTCACATCTTTAAATTGCCGTAATGCTAAACAAAACGACTAAAGGAACAAAAAACAACATCCAGCCACAGGTCACACCGGTGCCTCACCCGGGGAATGAGATGAGTAATTCAAAAGTTAAATAGATGACGCAAATAGTAACGTACCGTGACCGGACCGCTTTGCTAGCAGGGCGACCGGCTTTGCCGATCGTTTCCACTAGGAAAGTTTTAATTTGATGCCAAACTTGGCTCCTATTTTCGGTAACTGTTGTGCCGGCACAAATATCAAAACCGAAAACTTTTGCCCCCGAGTGTTCCGATTTCCGTACGTTTTTTTTTTCTCGTTTGGCCACGAACGAGGAGGATGAACGTAATTTAAGCAAAAGCGGAACGGGAACGTACACCGACACATTTTGGGCCGAATGAAAAATGTTCCAACGCCCGCAAATGCCGTGCGGAACGGACCATCGGCCTGGCTGCTCGGGCAACCGGTGATCGATCTCGAGTGATTGGAGTTCGATTTTCCGTTCGGTCAGCGCATAAATTCGTCCACCGTACCTGCTGGTACGGCGCTGGTCGTTCGATTCGGTTCGAAGTTCTTCCAAGCGGTCCAGCACCAGCATCATCATCATCATCATCCGGCAGGCCATCGGTACGAGAAAGCTTCGGAAAATGCATTTGACAGCTGCTTGGAATGGTGGCTTTTTCACTTGGCCTCTAGCTGACTTCTGGCCCGTTCCGTGTTCCGAGGCCCCCGGTAGGAAAGGACTCAATTGACCGCTCGACTCTTTGATGAAGTTAGTCCTACATTTAATTTCGCTCCGTTCGGCCCTGGTACACCGGTGTACCGTAAATTCTGCCG
>STHB01026901.1:0-11107 GCA_018908115.1 Anopheles rivulorum
GCAGATACTATGTTATTTACTATTTATCAAAATGACAGATAGTGGATATTGTAGCCCAATAATGACACTTCAAATTGGCAGTGTTGCCAGATTCAATAAATATGTAATAAATAAATGGGAGCATTAATACCAAAACCGCACGAACACATTAATACACCTAATAGGTGGTGCACATTTCCATGCAGCACCAATTCTTTCATCGAAGGAAAGTAAACAACCAAGAAATTGCCCCTCTCTCTCACACACACACACTCTTTTACTCGTGAGCATCGAGAAAGATGAATCTTTGATACGGATTTTTGTTTTATCTTCCAGAACAGCCACTGATGAGAATTTTAAATTTTCATCGTATGCTTTCATGGTCATAAAGTTCGTTTCACAATCGAATGACCTAGATAGGTTAAAACATGAGCTCGGAGTTCATTTGAGAATATATTGAACAACCTTGAAACGTACAAAACTTTTCATGCTCGTTTCTGTAATAGTTTCTTCTCAGACAGATTATTTGATGTAATGTGAAATCATTTAATGTGTTGGATAATTTATACTTATAACGCTCGGTAATCTAGACAAAAATATATAGCTACTTTACTTGTGCTCTATCATCCGTTATCATAATAGACTCTCGCTCGTATTACAGGTGTAGCTCAATTTTCTATTTAGTTCAATTTAGCGATTAGCGATTTGTAATTTCTATAGAGATCAAATCAGAATATTTACTTGAACTTTAAAAACTATTACTTATAATACTACTCTACTAATACTCTATTTGTGACATTTCAAACTCAGATGTCTTGTTCTGCCTTTTCTCGCTTCCTTGGCTTATATTTATCCACAGTAGAATAGTCCTAAAGGGAAACGGTTCTAATTTTCCTGCTTTCCTTTTCGCATCATGTACTCATGACGGTGTTTTTTACATTGTTTATTATTAGAGCCATACAAAGTCAAAAAAGTCATATTTGAAAACGTTATTTTATTTCTATTTTCTGTTATTCATTAAGAACGGCCAGGCCGTATTGCTTAACGATTTTCTATGGTTTATAACCAAATACTTTCATTGTTTTAGATGACATTCGCTTTTTAAATTTCTGCTATCTTCGTTAGATATTTATACATTTTTGTAAAGTTTGTCATACGTTTTAGATTTTAGTATCTTTTTTTCTGTTCTGACATTCTTGTTTAACGTTTTTCAATGAAACCCCAATCAATGCTGCTTTCCTAATTCTTTCTTTTTCCAACACTCTGAAGAAATTTATTTATATATCGATAACGTTAACATACATCGTCTTCAATACCTGTACTTACTCAACATTCGAATGAGTCTTTGCTTATGACCTACTGCTTCTAATGAGCTTCTGAGTATATATTTATCCTTAAGAAGCTTTACAGACCTCTGTGGCGAAGGAAAACCAACACGTTCGGTTGGATGTAACGATCCTGATTATACTTACTTACTTATCAGGCGCTACCACCGCTTCGCGATCTTGGCCTGTTGCAGAAGTCCTCGAAACCGCTCGCGGTCCAGCGCCGTCGTCTGCCTATCCATTATCCAGGTCCTTTCTGGCGGAGGCATCAACGCCATCACACCATCTCAATTTGGGCCTACCATGCCTCCTCTGTCCATGTGGACGACCTAAAAAGACTACGGTGTCATTCTAATGACAGGACCAGCCCATTGGAGCTTAGCGAGTCTAATTCGCTGTACCATAGTACAGCTCGTAGCTCGTCATAGTAGCGGTTCTTCTATTGTCTTTCTACACATACGGGGCCAAGAATCCTTCTGAGTATCTTCAAGAGGGTTTCGTCAGTTTTAGCTAGAGTCTATGTCTCAGAGGCGTATGTGAGTACCGAGACCATAAGCGGCTAACCATGTTTGGCCGGAGGCAATGGGATCGTCCTATTGCTAAAAAATTCTGCAACTGAATATTGCATATTTTTTCTGGACCTGCTTTGTTATTGTAACTCCTAAATTATTCGCGATTTTTGTAGCATTTAACGAGCATATACGATGACGTGGTATTGCAATATTACATTGGTTTTCCGTATTAGGAAAAAGCATGTAAATAAGAATTTCACGATTTTTAATAAGTGCTTGCACATCAACATTGCTTTACCCTAAACAATTTTTTCTGACCTATTTTCAGCACAGGTTTCCTTTTATCGGGTGTATAAGTTTGGCTTTTTTACCTGTTTTAAATTATGTACGAAAATTAAAGAAACTATTGTAGTACAATCGTATCCTTTTATCAGTGAAGTTTATCAATTTCCATTAGACAAGAACCCCTTTTTGTAATATTTAATGTGCGATAAAACGTTACGCTTTTCCTTCATCGTTCGTTCTGCTGTTAAAGCAAGTGCAACGTTGGTTCTGCTACTGACGTTCACTTTTGTCCTTGCCTTACGCTTTTGTTACATCCAGCCGGTCCAACAGTTGTATGCAATTGTGCTTCCCTTTGTTTTAAAAGCGATAGGCAATCGCGTAAAGACAAAGCGATCTGTCCTTTCCAGCACTGGAGCGCCCTAAGAGGACAATGTACGGAGTGGGTAGGGGGGTATCTTTTCATAGAGGAGACCTGGAATGCTTTCACCACCTTCGGACACTGTAAGGTCGTTCGAAATGAAACATCCGTGAATACTTGAAATGTGTGTGTGTGTGTGTGTGTGTATGTGTGTGTGTGTGTGTGTGTGCTGGGAAGCGGTAAAGTTCACTTGTTCTTTGCCCATCTGCCTAAGAACAAAGCCCTGTACACCTTCGAGTGGTTTTGCCAGCCGGAAGGGAAGAATCGTTGATGAGCACTTTTACGACAGCCTAACCCCTCCAGTCCAACTCCCCATCTTTAGCAACCCGCTCAGAGAAATCCCGCTCCATGTCACACGATCATGTTACGCGGAACCACAGACTTTGAACGAAAATCGATTCCGAAAGTCAGGCACGGAAGTTATTCTAGCTAGCGCGTTATTCGTGAGTGTGTGCCCGCCGATGTACGGCGCACATCGGCACCCCACCGTACGGAAGGTTGCGGTTGTGGTCGGTGTGCTGAATAAATTGAACCTTCATACATCGATTCCCGGGTCGTGTATCGCTTGCAGCAAGTATCGCACCTCCCAACGCTCCCCAGCGAAAGGATGCTGAATGAAGGTCGCAAAGGCGAAATAGGAAAGAAGGAAGGAAAAAACAAGGCACACACCAGCAAGCAGCAGCAACTTTTTTATCAAACCGCCAGAAGGCAGGAAAACGCGGACGAAAGAGGGCAGAATGGGGTGCGAAATGCAATCAAATCGCGCACATGTACACGCTTTGCTAAAAATATGTCTATCGAGAATGGAGGCAGATAGAAACCGCACTCGTGTGAACATGATTGAAATCGTAGAAGAGAATATGGTACGTTAAAATCTGGCGTTTGTGTATTCTTCTTTCTGTGTGTGCGTGTGTGATTACCGGTTTATTGGAAAGATGGCGTCGGGACGAGCAAATGGTGGTAAGAAGTTGCATCCCTTCCCATCTCCTCGTCGTCAGTCAGTCAGCCTTTTTCCCGTGCCTGACGTCATAATGGCATAAGTGAAGGGATAATTTGCTAACGATTAGCGGGCGAAAGTGCTTTTCCGCTTTGCAAAACGTAAAGCAATAAGGACACGACGCCACATGTTACAACGTAAAGCGAACTTGACATTCGCCGCGCGAGGAATTGTGTGGCGCTGTTGTGTTGATGTAGGCCAAACACATTTTCTTTACTTCAAAAAGGATGCTCAATTTAACACGGGGCGTGATTTTGTCTTTGTGGCCTTATTGTGCAAATGCACCCATGTGCCGGAGTGTGTGGTGAGAAAGTCATTAGACAAGTCCTTGAAATACTTACTTTGAGGTACAGAATGCAATATACGGGCTACTGCCGTACGTTAGACAAGGCAAAGAAATTTAACACTGTGCTGCACTACAACATCGTTGGCTGCCCCGTTCGTTTAATCTAGATACGTCGACTATCAGTGCCGGTGATAGAAAGACTAGCATGAGCAGATAGTTGACTAGCAGGTAAAACAACCCAGAAGCACCTAGAGAGGCATTCATCCATTCTTCATTCAAACCCATTTAGCCGTGAGAGATGAACGGGATCTATTACGGGCTTTTAGCATATCCAGCCAAAGGTCAGTGCAGGCAAATAAATCTATCAAACCTGAACCTCCCCTCGTCGGTCTTCCCCTTAGAGAGCAACGAAGGGATGAAGGGAAAGTTAATCATCGTGCATTCCGACGTACCACATGTGGCGCACAAGATGTCAATCGTTTAGAGCACGTCGTATCAGACATCAGGCGGCAGGAAAAGCCGTTTTTTTGCTTTGCTGTTCGCTCAATCGTTGACGTCAATTACTGGTTCAAGAGCACGTTGGGATCCGCCGGGAAAAGGCTGACAAACGCAAAATACAATTACATTCACTATTGTTCACGACCATAACAGATATTGGACTTCAGTCGTAAACAGATTAATATTGCATCTCGTGCAAGGATTTGCAGCTGAACGAATGGACAAAATGACGGGAACAGTATTGAAATTGCATGATGTGTAAGGATTAAAGCAATGGTAGAGCGTTTATTATGGAAAATTAAATGATCAATTCCAATGTGGAGCGAAATATTTATGAAAGGATGAATAAGCTGGCTCATCGAGTGCTACTCCATTCGTCAAAGTATTATCTCCATGGTGAGCGTGCCTCAGTAACTAACCTAGTTATTGACCAGATCTGCATGCTTATTTTGGCGTTACATCAAGTTGAGCTTTAAGTAATTTAGGTAACCTCGCGACAATCTCTATCTCTTACAGTGCCTGTTTTTGTCTCTGGCGAATAAAATATTTGTTCCTTCCATGATTTTTGATATTGTTATTTCGCTTTTCCTTTCGTTTAAGCGTTCTAGCGTTAGAAACAGTATGTATGTGTGGCTGTTTCTATTCACAGTTTAAACTGTTCGTAATATCTTAGATGGTTGGAGATATGTTTTGGTAGTTAAATTACAAATTTACTGACACTGAAACTGTATGCTTCTCTGTCTGTTATTCTCCATTGCTTCCGGTACTTTATTGTGCTGTTAATGCAGAGTTAATGGTGGGACGCATAAATAAATCATTTTACCGTACAAAATTCCTGAAGCGTTTTAGAAGACAGCAACAAGTTAGCTAATACTGTCTCGAAAGCAACCAGAAATGAATAACCCATTTGTGAGAGAGAGTTAACACTTGTATCCAAATGCAGGCAAGTCGCATCCCATTTCTCATCTCCATCGTCATATGTTTGCGTTCGGTCGATTTTGTTGTCTGCTTCCGGACACACCTGCCAGAACCATCAGCAGAAACCACCAACGCACCTACGTTATTATGACCTCAATCCTTCACTTTGCTATTTTCGCGTACGGTGCCGATGCCGCCAATCATTTCCGAGTCGGGAGTGTGTGTTATAAGGAGCGCGAGATCGAATTCTTCGAATATTACCAATCAATGTTGCCCCATTTGCTGTTACGGGTATGTTGTTGACTATAATATCAACGCAGCTCATTTGACCTTTGCCCGGAAAATGTGAACCGAAGCAATTTCGATTTGCATGTTGCACATGGTAAATGAATGTGTAATACGGTACTAATCTTCCAGATAGATGTGAATTTTTGGTAACAATACAGCGGAAATGATTAACAAAATACTGTGAATGTTATAATAAAATGTTGAAATAAACATGTAACAGTGGTAATCATTTATATAGAATTATCTATTGTGACTGAATATCAAATACGTACGTACATCATCATAAGAAGTTGATTGTTTTAAAATTATTTGTATTCTTCCAATAATAGAACTTAATTGATTTAAACTTAACATTTTTCGACTGCTTGGGCATTGCTAGGGTGGTAGCGGCGTTGGTTTTACACGACAGTACCAGTCCAAAATCTCAACCGGACCGTTGTCCTGAAATTTAGGACTCACTATTGGACTACGTTCATTATCTAAGTGTGGATACAGTAAACAAGTCTCTTTAGCCAGCAATGGTCAGTATTAACCTATGACCTAGCAGATCATTAGACATTATTTGGCCAGGAAGATGAAGAAAATGGGTGAATAATCCAGAGCGGTTGAAAATTAAAATTTAAACAAAAGAACAAAAGTAAAGAATATTATCGCAATCCAATTGACTAACAAAGGCTATATCTAGACTGATTTTCTTATATAAATTACTACTAAAAATGTATAAAACTATGGCGAGTTACACAATAGTTTTATTTTACTGGCCAACACTGTAAGTCCTACACTAACGTAATTATAAATAATAATAATAATAAGTAGTTGAATCCATATATTCAGAAAAGAAAATTGATTAAGATGGAAAAACAATACACTTCGCTGGGGGAAATCAAACTAATGCTTGTTTTGGAAATTGCACAACCTCCAATTTGATGTCCTTGCGCAATGCTATGCTTCGGTCATGGATGCCAGTGATTATTAAAGTTTAATGATACTTCCGAAAGCTCGTGCTAGCTTCAGTTCTAGTGAGCTACAGAACAAACTTGGGCGAAAGAAAGACACCGAGAATGTGTTTTTTCCGTGCTGGTGATGCGAAAAGAACACAGCTAGAGAGAGAAGAAAGCAAATAAATGAAGAAAAAAATACAGTGAACTAAACTCGACGGATTGTGTTTCACACCGCAAGTCTATCATTTTGGGTTGACATTTCTGACGGGAGCGCATGTGAAAAGGTATTCCTGTCCCGTTGCCCACCGATCCGTGGCCAATCGTCGTACAGATCGATACCGACGCGTCCACAAGACGACTAAACACGTTTGTTTGTTTTTTTTTTAGTATGTGTGTGTCCATTGCATTAAACAAATTTCCCTGCGCAACAATGTGTGTTTTCTCGAAAAGCGGTTGTGCACTAGCTCACGTAAGCTCACGTTTTCTGGCTACACTTTTACATACCGTTTTTAACATTTCCGTCCTGTAAGCACGTGTACAAAAATGGCCCCATAGACAAAGGGACGACCGACGGCAAGAAACTAACAACCCGCCACTTTTGTGTACCTTTGTTTGACTTTGCGTATCACTCGGGAGCAGGAAGGTATGGCCAAGCCGAGTGTGCAAAGTTCTTCGGTTTTTGTTCAATTCACTGGCTTTACCTTTTGTTTGCTAGCGACCATTTCAAATGAGACACTTTTTTTATATTGGCTACCACCTACGGCATGTGGAATGCGGGGGATGGGAGATGGGACAGATTCGAGGGTGGACAGAAGACGAACAAAAAGTATGTGGTGGAGTTTTTTCTTTTATTCGCCGGTTGGTTTTAAAATATGTAACATGCACGAAAATGATTTCTTTATGTAACGTGTCGTTCCCGCGGGGAAGTTCTCAAAGGACGAAAGCCGTTTCTTTCTCGTGAAACGGTGGCTTTGAAGGTGTGCACGTTTTCCTTCGATAATGCCATGCCTTGAGTGTTGTAGGTGTGTGCTGTCGGTGTATGTGTATGGCTGGTTTATTTTGTATTAGCTTCGATTTGCAATAATGCTCTAAACCAGGGGTCTCCAAACTACGGCCCGCGGGCCGCATGCGGCCCGCGAGGCCCTCCCGTGCGGCCCGCCAAGCTTTCGATAGATTTTCCCTCAGCTGCAGCTATTCCTTTATTATTATTTTCATCTAAATTTTAGATAATAGCTCAGTCACTAACATTGCGAAACATAATATCAAAAATTTGTACACAAATTTTGATCAGAAAAAGCGGCCCGCAAAACTCTCAATTTTGATTTTTAACGATGATTTTGCTACCAACAATAACAGTTTTCAGCATAACATACATTGTCTCAGGGATCCCTTTCTCTATTAGCACAAACGAAATAGCTACACAGTTTGCGCATTATGTCAATTAGTGGTGGGTCATACTATTCACTTCCCGATTTATGGGAATCCAGCCAGACCCGTGGATGCGTTCGAATCGAGCCGTTGATGCAGCGAGTTCGGATCGGTGAGCGCACTCCAGATTTCTTGTACTTATCGGAATCGTTCGCCTACTGCTCGGCTACGGGTTGCTACGCCAGCGAATGCAGTGAGAGCATTATTTCCCACGAATTTTTTTATGCCTTGAATTAGCTGGCTAAACAATGAATTGCATAGTGTTAGTCTTTTCCACGGATACGATATCAGGGGGGATATGTCCCTGCCTCGAATACTCGAGCTAATAGAGTACGATCCACTAAAATTGGCACATTCGCTCTCGCTTCAACTCGTACAAAAAGGAGCAGCAAATTTAAATACCATCGGGGTCGACGCTGAGCGTGAGCCATCGGTGTGTGCGTAGCTAATTCGTCGAAAATACCCCGTATGTTCAGGTCACTGGAGTGTTTGAATTTTCTTGATAAATTTTGCGATCGACGGACATGTCTTATTGATTACTTTGCGATGCCTTCCAAAACGCGACAGTTACCCACTACCAGTCAAACAACAAAGTCGAAACCGTACCAACAGCATTTATTTCAATGGCCGAGAGTAAGAGAAGAAAACTTGATGACGAGTGTCGGCAATTTCAAGCAGAATGGAGTTTGAAATATTTTTTTGCAAAACATGGGGAAAAAGCGCTGTGTGTCATCTGTAACGAAACAGTGTCTGTGATGAAGGATTACAACCTACGTCGTCATTATCAAACCAAACATGAGGAGAAATATGGTCAGTTGAAGGGACAAGAACGAACCGAACGGTTTTCCAAGCTACACCACCAAATTTCATCTCAAAAAGCGCTGTTTACCAAATTATCTACTGAAAACGAATCTGTAACTAACGCCAGTTACAAAGTTGCGTATATCTTGGCTAAAAGAGGTAAACCGTTTACAGATGGTGAACTAGTGAAGGAGTGTATGTTGGAAATAGCACAAGAACTGTGTCCAGATATGCTTAAAAGATTCTCAAATTTGTCTTTAAGTGCCAATACCATTGCACGTCGTGTGGAAGATATCGGTGAAAACATTGTAGATCAACAGAAAAAAAGTGCAAAAAACTTTCGATATTTTTCAATTGCAATGGACGAATCGCTGGACATTTCATCAACCTCGCAGCTTCTTGTGTTCATCAGAGGAGTGGATGAAAACCTGAATGTATTACAAGAATTGGCTGCCATGCATAGCATGTATGGTACTGTTACCGGGGAAGATATTTTCGCCAAGCTGGTTAAAACTTTTTCGGAATACAATTTAGATTGGAGTAATTTTAGTTGTTTAACTGTTGATGGAGGAAAAAATATGAGTGGTGTTAAAAAAGGTTTGGTTGGGCTAGTGAAAGAGGAGTGCAAAAAAAGAAATGTTCCTCAGCCTATGTTCATCCACTGTATGATTCACCAGCAAGCGTTGTGCGCTAAATATTTAGATATTAGCTGTGTACTTCATCCCGTAGTTAAAATAGTGAATTTCATTCGATCACACGGTCTGAATCATAGACAGTTTAGAAGCTTGTTGAAAGACAATGAATCAGATTATCCAGATATGCCTTATTACACAGCAGTACGATGGTTAAGTTGTGGAAAACTTTTAACAAGAATGCTTGAACTAAGAAAGGATGTTACGGAGTTTTTAGAAACAAAGGGCAAACCAGAACCGTTGCTACGTGATGAAAACTGGCTATGGAAATTGGCATTTGCAGCAGACATAACAACTCACTTGAATTTACTGAATCTCAAACTTCAAGGACAGGACAATCTTATTTCCGACTTGTACACTCATATTAAGGCATTCAGACTAAAACTCAGGTTATTTTTAGAACAGCTACAGATAATAAACTTAACACATTTTCCAGAGTGTCAAAAATTTAAAGGACAAGCAAAGGCAGAATTCCCAGTTGATTATGCATTTGATTTAATAACCAACCTGCAAAAGCAGTTCAGTGAAAGGTTTTCTGAAGCAGACGAAAAGGCTTCAGAAATTAGAATTTTTCAAAATCCATTCGAAGCAAATGTTTTGGATTGTCCCAATGAATTGCAGTTGGAGTTCATCGAAATTCAAGCGAATGATAACCTGAAAGATAAACTCAAAGAAGGACTAATTGATTTTTACAAATTTTTACCGAAAAAAGATTTTCAAAACATGAGGGATTTTGCATGTAAGTACATTTCGCTGTTCGGAACAACATATTTGTGCGAACAAACATTTTCTCGAATGAAATACGTAAAGAATAATTTGAGATCCAACTTAACGGACAAACACATGGAATCTCTACTGAAGATAGGAACGTCAAATTTGAAACCTGAATTATCCGCAATTACAGCATCCAAGAAACAATGCCATCATTCGCATTAGTTTCAAAAGATTAATATAGAAAAGTACAAATTGAATTCAACTAAAACGTTTAAGAAATCAAGAAATGTGAACTACAGTGGCAATGTAAAATAAAGAACTATAAAGACACAAATAAAGAACAAATTCGGGAGTATAATTTTGCATTGAACCTATATTATAAAATTATTTCAATTTAGCTATTTCATAATTTAAAATTATAATTATTTTCTCAAACAACCACATCCGACACTACCCTCTCCGCCCCCCTCCCCTCTACATCCAAATTGAATGCAATATTATTTTTGCTGATGATGGCCCTCAGCTGTGGCTATTCCACTCAATGCGGCCCGCCATCTAAAAAGTTTGGAGACCCCTGCTCTAAACAAACAGTAAGCGCTACATAATAATAAGTTAGTTTACAAAATTACTCGATCTATCATTCTTGATCGCTTCATTTTTATTTTCATTTTTATTGCACCATGACAATTTGACTAATAACTAATATGTTTTTGCAAATATTTTTTTAGCTTTAATTTAAATAAACTCCCAACTAAAACTAACTTTCACTTTATCACTACACGGACTTTTGTTTAATGTTCGTAGATGATCGGCTGCCACAAGCGCGCACACACCATAACATATTAAACAATAAATTTTGCCTTTAAAAACCTAGTTCACCATCGCTGCTTCGGATGTGTCGGAATGGTCGAACAGTCACTGAAGCAATGGCATGGGCATGGGCACACTAAAAACTACTCCCCACAAACGCTCATTGTCCTTTCGATGGCTTCGGCAAGCGCTAAAACCTCGCGGCAGGAAACCTT
>STHB01026960.1:0-11094 GCA_018908115.1 Anopheles rivulorum
GTCGTTCAAGCTCCAAGGTCCCTTTTGGCTGGCCATTGGAAAGTGTGTGCTTGTGTGTGTCTGTATCAATCGAAGGATTGACACTGGTGTATTGGCGAAAGATCCTAGCCGACTGTAGACGAGATACAAGCACTGATGCCGGTGAGACCTACTGACACCGAGCACTTCGGACGCTTCGGAAATGGTCACCAAGCATTGAAATGGTTTAAGAAAAAAGGAACTCGAATGAGAGAAGAACAGATAAAACAAAAAGAGAAATAAACAGGGAAAAGCTCAAGCCCGTCGATATATCCCTCCGGTGTATCCTTTCATCGATTGATTTCCATTTCCGACAGCTCGGAAACACGGGACCTGCATTCGCCTTAGCCAACAAAAGGGACAGAACCAACGCAACAAAAAGCAGCACAGGCGACATCGATTCGATGCAAACGATCAGCCCGCGTGTGCTCGGTGATACGGCTTTCGGTATATCGAAAGGCACCACGGTACGAGTGGGTGCGGACATTATTCATCTGGAATTATGAATAAATTTTTCCACGATCTCGCCACTGTTTTCTTTTTTTCGTTCGATTCTCTTCTCTTTGCTGGAAATGTTGCATGGTTGCAGCTTGCAGTTTAGGTCGTTTTTTTTTGTTTTATTTTGTGTAGCTTTCACTTTGTGTTCAGGATTGTAAACAAAAGAGGAGAATGTGTATACATTTTTTCCCAAACTCGACTGAATGTGAGACGAATCGGTGGGAAAAACAGAGTTGCTACAGCGTTCGCTCCGGTACAAATTGATTGCAAATGACTGCGGACACCGTGTAATAAAGGTAGTTCCATTCATTTGGAGAATGAATGCACTCGTTGATGACAAACAAAATAGGCACAACAAAAAAAAAGGGAACGAAAAGAAACAAATTCCCGTACTACAGCGACAAACAAGCTGGAGAGATAGGTGAAAAAAGTGCTGGACGATGCGAAATCGGTCACCGTTAAGGCAAAGCACGATGAGTCGAGAAGCCTTCCAATAGCCGCTTGGAAAGTCGAGAATTTATTGGTGGACTACAAACTACTGCTGCTACCTTCGGTTTCGATCCATCCGTACGGATACACATTCGCACGGTGGATCTTTTGTCCGGTAAGGATCGTTGCAGGGTGTAAATGCATTGCTACGCACTAAAAAGACCGAAGCAAAAACATGGTTTCACTTGCATCTATTTGATGTACGTGGAGATCTAACGTGTGGAGATGGCTGAATGCGAACAATGGCTACAACGCTCGGCTGGACAAATCCGATCAATTTGACCATAAATATGGTCTCAATGATTTCCGAATTCGACGATACAGTGCCCTATGTCTGTTTTGTGCGTGAAGAGTACAGGGTTTGCTGCTTTGTAATTTAGTTTCACAAGAAGATACTTAAACATTGGTTTGACAATGAAAAACTGAAGTCATATCTTGGTGGAGTTGATGTGCTTAATTTTCCAATATTTTTGATTATCTTCCAGGACATTTGTGACACTCCGTCTTTCAGTATTTTTAACTTATACAAGAGCTCTTTTAAGAAATATAAGAGTTTTTCGTTTTTTTTTTTTCAAAATTGTTGGAATTCTGATTGATTGTAAGTTTTATTTGGACATTTGCGATGTTGGAAGAATTGTTTGTATAAAAATTGTTTCATTATAATAATCCCACACCCACATACATTGCTGGGTGACCAAATTGTTCAGATGAAACTTCATCATCCACTGCCGGTGACAGGATCAAACGAAAACAGTGTCGACACCATCAAACCCAAACTTTGAACACTTTATCGCCTTGCAGCACTCCAAAAAATTCTGTGCTGACACACAAACACACAGGCAATGCTTAATTTTGGCCACCGGCAAAAGATGACGCACACTTACATGGGCTTGTTCCTTTACTCTCTCTCTCTCTCTCTTCCATTCTAACCCTTCTGTGACGAGATGGGTAAAGGACCAAAGAAACCCAAACTCTTAAATCTCCCTTGTCGATCAACAAGTTTAAGGGCGTGTGTGGCCAAGGTAAATATTGCTGAGTTTGTAAGAAAAATTTGAAAAAATTTGGATTTTTAATTTTGCTTTGTGAGTGCCAAACGAGATAAAAGTGATCGGAAAACTTATGCTTAAAGCGGGTACAACAAAAGGTAACTTAAAGGCTCCCCAAGGGCAAAAGAGAGATAGAGATAGAGAAAAATTCAAAATCACCACACCTGATACTGTTGTGCTGGGTACGGCGAAACAAAATTGCAACAAAAAACTGCTTTCGTTTTATTTACTGACACGTTTTCTGTGGAATTTTCCATGTTTTGTCGCCTTTTTTCTCCATTCTACCGAAGCGAATCTGTCACCTACACAAACCAGCAGAAGGGCATCGGCTGAAGCTTCGTTATTTTTCTCTTATGTTTGCCATTCTATTTGCTTTGTGCTGTGCTGCTTTGCATGCGGGTGTGTGGTATCAACAATTGAAATAGGGGGAAAAAAAACAAAAAAATTTGTTAGAAAACACAAGACACGTTACATTGGTGCCAGCGCCCTTCCAACTGTACGCGTTTTACCGAACGTTTTTTTGCTGTGGTCAGCAACGTGAAGGTTGCAAGGACTTTTTTAAGCGGGTTTGCTACCACAAGCAGAACAAAAATAAAAGGATTCAAGCTAATGCCGGTTGAATGAAGCATTGGAAACACTTTAACTGGACCCATGCTGGGTGCGTTGTTGTACCAAACGTATAATGTATCAATTTCATCACATGAAGCAACTTCCACCAGCTTCCATGTGAACAGCCAGGGTGGTAAATAAATCATAAAAGTGTATTTTATATTGTTTGACGATCGTATCGAACATAGTTGTCGTTCACTGGCGCGCTGGATTGGAATGAAACGTTCAACGCTTTCCACCGATTGTACAAACAGTCACGGCGGTTGGCATTAAAAACCACTTTTTTATACATTCCATCAGGTGAAGCTCGTAGTTCCTGCACAGAACCGTTCACTGCTTCGTACTGCTTAATTCCATCATGCACCGTGTCGCATTTACCTGTAATGAGAAGAGATAACAATAATGAAAAGGATGAATGTAGGGATGCATGACGGAACAGTAAACAGGATTTTATGTAAATTGAAGGGCATCCAATTTTACCGCCCCACCGAAATGGTGGAATGAATCATTAAACACGCGCCACACCACCATTGTGCCACCTAAACCGCTTGCACGCGCAGTGCCACCGCAAGGTTGAAAATTCATTAATTGCCCACCGTTTTGATGTTTGCACACTCGTCGAGATGGGCCGACCGTATCGGTTTTATGGCCACCGTCACCGGGTGGTAGCTTAAAAGAAACCTCCCACCACCCACAGCCCACCTTCGCAAGCGTTCCATCCACCTGCAACAAGAAACGACTGCTAACGAGGTGTCTTAAATTTTTATTACTTTTATTCTTTCTCCTCCCTGGCCGCAACCAGCCACCGTTCCGCCATTTGCTAAATCGATTTGACAAAAAAATCCCACCTCTCCCCAATCACACACACACATACTCATACACATGAAGAAGAAGCAGGACGCCAGAAACGCGTTAGAGCGCCTGTTTAGCAAGGCAATGCGCACACATGGTGTTTGTGTGCACCATTACCAAGAGCTACCGGGCGTCTCCATTGGTTTTGTACCGCGTTCGAATGAAGTCATTAGAAGTTCTAAATATCGTATCTGCTGCTGGGACGGATATCATCGAGAACGTTTCCACACCCAACTAGAAGCTCGTGTGGCAAGCGTGAGTTGTAATTATATTCTCATTTTCGAGACGATCGAAGGAACGACGAAAAAAAAACGGGAAAACATCAACTGTCACCTCGAGCGAGGTTCCATTTCCGGCGAACGTTTCCTGTTTCCGGGGCAAAGGTTTTGTAGGTAAGGTTTTTGAGAGATTTGGTGTGGTACAAAAAGAGGAAATGTGTGTTGTTTGAAAAAATTCTCTTAATACATTTATAAACTTGTAAACGTCCATAACAAAAAATGGAACAATGAACATTCAATGTCAGATAATTAAAAATACTAGGATAAGTAAATTGATGCAATATGACTTAAAAAGTTCTTTACATCTAAAAGGGTACTAGATGACAAGATCCTTAGTGAAGAGCTCCAAAAAATTTAAAGCCACGATGAACTCTGCAATGATTTCTTAAACTATAAGATGGGATCAGGTCAGAGCAAGAGATCATAAGCTCTTTATTGTCATGCTTGCTGCTTTCAGTACTTAAAATGCTTCACATACAGATTCAATACTTCAGATGACATTAGATACTTTAGGACTTTCTCCAAAAAACCAAAACATTGAGTGGAAATTGTCAATGTTTTCTTGGCGTAGGACACAAAGTACGCTTGTTGCTGCAATCCAAAGATTTGGCCATCTATCAAGACTCCGATGTCGCATTTCGTTAGAAAGAAATGTTTGCCAGCAGCTTTAGTCATATCTTTAAGGAGGGTTAACTCAGTTCTGGATAGCACGAATTGTCACATTCTAAAACCAATGACTATTTAGTCCAGGTACTTCTTCATCTTTTGCCTGGTTTGATCCAATTTCGGTGAAACGTTGAAAGTCTTTATACTCTTCACATTTATCTTCTGAGCTTTAAAAACAGATCTGCTGTAGAGAGACTGTTGTACTGTCGTGAGTTAGATGATCTTCAACTCTATTCTTCACAATATCGGTTTTAACCACGGCATACATGAATTCGAGATGAAGCTCGTGAAGTATTCTTAATGACTGCTTCAAATTACCCAATTACTCCACCATGTTTTCTCTGTATTCAAAAGGCTAACTGCAAAACACAGCTGGGCTCTCGTCTACGTGACACAAAAATCAAGTAAAAAACTGACTTAACATAATATAAATCGGACATTGAATGAAAAAAACACATCCAATCCAGCAATACCCAACTGGATAAAGCACCGAAAGAATAATACTTTTGTGTCGTTCGTCGTTGAGGTTCCTCTCTTAAGTTTAATTGCAAATGTTATTAAAAAGTGGTGCACGAACCAAGCATTGATGCGCAGACGAAAACGCATTTTTAAAACACAACAGCGGATCAGATCAGGGATTTTTTTTTCGAATTTCGAGTGAATAAAGGTGAAGTGTAGAGGACAAAACAGAAGCTCTCCACAAACATGTACAGAAAGCATGCAATGCAATTTTGTTTTGCAGCATCCACCGTTTTGTGTGAAATTTGGCCTTGTCCCTTGACACTGTTGTTTAATTTCAAATGCATTTATCTTTGCCGAGGAACAGACAGAGCGAGAAAGAAAGATAGAGGGACAAAAATACTATTTAATCGACTTTGCTCTCCTTCCTGTTCAATCACTGTTGTTTTTTTGTTTTGTATCCATCTAGTAGCTGATCATCTCTTTTATTTCTGCTTTTCGAAAGTAGTACATTTTCATTGACTAAATTTTTTGCCCCACCCGTTTTGTTGTCGTACGGCCGGTTCTCCTATCTCGGGGTAAAATTTTTTTGCATTCTTCACTTTCGGTGGCACTGATTTTTGTGATTATTATTTTTTTTCTTTTGCTCGTTCCTACCAGGAAGGATTGTGTTGGAAAAAAAGGGGCTCTGAATGTCAAATTTCCTATCACGGGCAACGGCAAAAGTGCGCGTCAGGAGCACATCATCTTCGTTCGCTGCTGTGCGGACGGTTTGCGGGCTCGACGAAAGGTCCGGGTGCATGTCGGTCTCGGTACTCTTGAAAAATTATTAAAAAAGTTTAATTGAAGTTCGGGAAGAGCATTTCAATACAAAAATCCAATTAATTTTCATTCTTTGCTGCGCCGTTGGTTCATATCTCGGCCACGGTTCGGCACGCAAGACCTCACCCAGAAACAAAACGCAAGTGGAGGGAGTGTGTGTGAGAGAGACAGAGAGAGTAAGAGAGAGAGAGAGAGAGAGAGAGTAAAATGGGAAAAAAAGAAGTACCCACCATCCGTACCTTTCTCTTTGAAATGAAAGGTAAATGAAAAAACAGACGAATAATAAAAAAAGGGCTAGGACATACAGGAAAAAAGAGAGAGAAAAAAAACGCCGGTAAGGATCATTTTTAGCTGCACATCGGCAGGACGAATAAAAAAAAGCTAATATTGTGGAGCAGTTTTTTTTTTATGGTTGCTTAATTCCGAATAAGGAAACAATGCGCGTAATGGGAAAGCAAAATCTGCAAACTCGCTTCTGCTCGCCCTTCCGAAATGCTGGTTTGCTTGGATTATTTCTCTCTCTCTCTCTCTTTCTCTCCCTCTCTCTCTATCTCTCTCTGTGTGAGTGAGCTTGCCTTAAATGCTGTGCACTTTCTTCGACCGACAAATTGTGCCAAATTCCTTGCCCTTGCAATAAAAGGAATGCAAATAAAGTGTACCGTTCGGTTCGGATTGCTTGGCCGATGCATTCGAAAGCTCACCGAAACGTCGGTACGGACGGATCTGCTGTTTGTCAAACAGGAACCGATTCAGCGCGAACGTGCAAGCTTTTCCATTCAAGCGTAAAAGCAACTGTCAGAAAAGAGGAAATTCTATTTAAATAGTTCTAAATTATCCATTATTGCTAGTCGGGGGGGGGTCTACTGCAGCACTATAATTTGCTATCCGAATTTACTTTAGCCCATTCGTTCGCTTGTATCTGTTTTTTTCTTCTTCTACGAGTGTGCCTTGCGTGTGTGTCATGCTACATAAATATGCGCTGCCACAAAAGTGCTGGCTTGCGTCATGGTGAAACAAAACGCAATAAATGAAGAGGAAGGACCAACACAAAAACTGTTTCCTTCAGTGGAAAAATGCACCCATGCACAGCAGCCACAACAGCCACTCTCGCCGGCATCGATAATGCGAAGGACAAGTAGTAAAAATCATCCTCTAGACGAGAGACAGAGAGAGAGAGAGAGAGAGAGAGAGAGAGAGAAAGAGAGAGAAAGAAGAAAAAAAGTGAACGTTGAACGATGACGACGAACCCTCATCGACACGATACTAAAAGCGAGAAATAAACGATGAATAAAAACTTTTGCGACACTTTAGCCACTTTTAGCACACGGGGACACGAAAACATGCTTCAGAATAAAAAAACCCCCCTGAAACCAGGCAAGCAGTAAAAATCGTTTCCGGAAGCATAATTTCAAATTTCCAGTGGTTTTCCTATGTGCCTTTCCATTCGTTCGCTACTTTAACCTACCCTTTTTATAGGGGGAGGGTAGCTTTTCCGAACCCCCGGTTAGCATGGCTTAGGTTAAAGTTTTGTTAGATAGGAAACACACACACACATACATACATACAGAGGCACAGAAAGAGGGAGAGAAAAAATAATGTATGAATGAATGATGCGGAGCCGGGCTAGGAGACTCTTGCCAGGCGTTGGTTTTGTCTCAGTGGTAAAAGTTATGCACACCACTTGGCCCACCACCTTTGGGGTGATATTTTCGTTCCCTTCTCACTCCCACTTTGCAACAACCAAACACAAAAAAAAAAAAACAAAACCATTTTCTTTCAAAATCATTTCACCCAACCCCGAAACGCTTGGCAAGCGGGGAAAATGATCTCCGATTAGGAAACTGGAAAACTTTATCGCACAACGTCCCCACCGGTCGGTGTTAATGTAGCGGATCATAATTTTTTTTATGCACAACATTACAGAGGGGGGGAGGGAGGGCTTTTTTCTTTAGGTGGTTAGTCTTTTTTTTTGGGATGGGTTTTGCAAATTTTGCTCCCCTTCACTGCTGCAAATGATGGTTCAGATCGTGAGAAAAATATGACTCTTACATGGTTGATAATTGAAAACAGAGAACATTTAAGCGCACCACGCTTTGAAGAATAGTTTCGTGTGCCGGAAATTGGGTTGGGAAATTATGGTTCCGAGGGAGACGTGAAAGAAGCCAACAAAAAAAAACAAAAACGGTGAGTTTACGAGAGCGTAAAGAGTTAAATTGAAACAAACGATTAAAGTTTGTGAGCTAGTTGGGTGAAACGTGATAACAAAGAACGTGAGATACGAAAAGTACCCAACCCAATAAAGGAACTCGCACCCGGAGGCAATAAATGTTTGCATCCTTTTACTGTAGTCGAACTAAACTGGGAGAAACAAAGGTGAAGTATAGTTTAAACCAGCATCCTTAAAAAAAGTACCTCAAACGATAATCGATCGATCGTGCGCCCGCTTATCTCGCATGCGATCGAATCATTTGGCCGAACGGAAATGAATGGTTTGCACTACAGAGCATTCTTGGAAGTGGCTGTTTTCATCAACACACGACAAACGAGTCGTTTTTCTCGAGTAAACTTAATTTTCAAATCTCCCTTCCGATGCCGGTTCGACGACGACACCGGTTCGCGTCTAACGAGTTTGTTGGGAACGATGAAGTGATGAAAAGAAAAAAAACCCTAGAGGAAGCACTTTTAAATGGACTTGCGGTAATCAATCAAAATCTAATTAAGAATACACCCGAAAACCCGAAAGTCCTGGGTGGTGCAAAACTAAGGGAAAACCTTCCCAAGCTCACACACATTTGACGGTTAATGTTGACGTGAAACACGTTTGGATGGGAACCGCAGAAGCTGACCATTCGTTTCCTTCGTTACCTTGTTTTGGGAAGGGTTGGGTTGGAGCAGGGGGGAGGGGGTTGTATGGGGGGAAAAAGGGTAGTGAGAGTGGGCAGCAAGCATGTGTTCGCTGCGGAACGACATAGACAATGGGGGGCAAAAAAGGACAATCTACAAACCGGAATGCCTTCTCGAGCGGCCCTTCATGTCTAATGTACTTGTGGTCGCACCCGTATATATGGCCATTTATGTCTGTGTGTGTGACAACAAACAGTGCTTCGTGTTTTGTGATCGCTTCGTATCTGTCACTCAAGAGATGCCCAGCGTACCCGACACACACACACACGTATAAACGCTCCGACCGATCTCCGATGCCTTTTTGCAAAACCGGAGCCCCCACGAACGGTGGGCGACGTGCGCATTGGCACGAAAATTCATTTAGAAGCAAATTAAATTGCCGGTGGCATATTCCCTTTTTCGCACAGTGGAAACAATTAATTTAATTGAGTTTTGAGTCTTGTGTAAAATGTTGAAAACCGGTGACGAGGGTGCACCGTCGCCCGGTGCCGGTGGCGAGCTGGCGAGCTAAAATGATGAATGAAGGTGGCCATCGTGTTCCTGGGGGGTGCGAGCAGGGGGAAAAAGGGGGGGGTGGTGGCAGAGGGAAGATATGGATGGCCGGAAGTGAATCCGATGAGCAGGGAGCGATGGTGACAGTGATGGGCTGGGCCGCCCCCCCCTCGGGCTCGCCAGCTGCCACTTTTACGCCCGAACGCTTCAGCATAATACGAGTGCAAATTGTGGAAGGATATTCAATTTATCACCTTTTGCTCGCGCCGTTCGTCGTCTTAAATGCGCGCTCGGGGTTGTTTTGTTGTTTGCGCGGCCTTTGTGGCCGCCTTATTTGTCTCGGTGCGTCTTCTTTCGTTTTTTTTTGTCTGTTTTCCCCACCCCGTGGGCGAAGATGGCAGATTGTCGGTGGTAGATTGTAATTGAGATTGGGGGGGAAGAATGGAGAGGGTAACGTGGGAGGGTGAGGAAAAATCTTCCTCAGGAAGCATCAGATAGCTGGGCGCAGGAAATGAGCAATTCGAACGATGCTGCGATGATATTTCCCATTTTGCCACAAGGTAACAGGAACTTCATCACGATGCGTATATTTGCATGTTTACAGCTTTGGCGGTATTATTTTATGATAAGTTTAATTGAAATTTGCACGAATACTGTGTAAGTGCGGTAGGAAAAAAGGCTACGTGGAAAGCATTTCGTCGAACGAGAAATGCGTAAGGTAAAACGGCGCAACAAGAGCAATGCTATGCACATTGCATACCTTCTAGGCGAAATTACAAGGCGCTTCAAATGGGTATGCAAGTCGATGGTTTTATATCACTATTTCAAACGAAACAGCATTCGTATCTCAATAAAACTATTAATATCTCTGTTTTTATTTTTCAAACAAAATTATGTTTTTCCCATGAAAATCAGGTAAAAATATCTCCCTGAATGAACACAGCCATACAATAAATAATGATCCATTCGGCTTAAGTTCGCCTCACCATTTTCAGGCGTTTATTTATCAGTGTCACTCACTCAAAGCGTTTCTCAAGCTCATTTTTCCGACGTCACCCGAAGGAGAATTAGAATCAAGTGCTATAGGAACAAAAAAAAAACGTCCAAATTCCTACCCAAATCACACAGGTGCTGGTGATCGAAATTATGGATTGGGTTTTATTTTTGCGCTAAACGACGTTTTATGATATCAAACCACCAAACACGGTTACGGTTTTTTTGTGCCCATTCCCGACTGTGCGGCATTTCGGTACCACAAACTATGCGTGCGTGCGTCGTGTGTGCGTATTCATAGATTTAACCTCAACAAAACCGTCCTACGCGAGAACAGAAATCGCATATTGAAATGTGTACCAAACCAAAAGCACACAACTGCCACAACACGCACTTTTAACTTGCGTTCAAGCTTTGTCTGCTCTTGCCTAAGGGGGTTTTCGATTCTCCCCGTCAAACAAATGGTGCCAAAACGGTTGCCTAAACAACTGGCCGTATAAAAAGTGGCACGGAAAACGGAAATATCATACATCATCAGATTACCGGTTGACAGAACATGCAAGAAATCGGATGTCTAGCGGGAGTGAAAAACAGGGCCCCAAAAAAATGGAACCCCTCCTGTACATCAATACACGCACCCACCCACCCATTGGTTGCGTTTTCCGGAGCTCACGGAAATGCTCACAAATTCTCAATTTCCCTTCAAAAAACTGGCTGATGAAAGACGCAGACGGCAGTCATAATTCTTGGATCTCTCGCACCATTTTCTCCCCTCCCTTGTCTTTGCGCTGCAAAGGAATATTCTCATCCAACAGGTTCATTAGGTGAAGGTAGCAAACAAAAAAAAAAATAACACCAAAGTGTTAAGAAAGAAACCCCGATAATGAAAGTAATTTATCGGTAACCATTCAGTCCGTTCGTCCGGACCGTTTTGCGCAAGGACACGATGAAATACAGATGAAATAAAA
>STHB01026977.1:0-11094 GCA_018908115.1 Anopheles rivulorum
AGCAAAACTGCCGAAAACTTTAGGAATTATTTTAAATCAAATACACAAAATTGAAATCTATTAGTATTCCCATTTTGAAATTTTTTCAATAAGTAATTTTAACAATAGCCAAATTTAAAAAATTCAAGCTCCAATTCTTTAAATCTTTACCTTGATTATTGCTCAACATTACGTAAAACTAAAACAGCTTCCGAAACATGAAAATAATCAACCGTGCGCCGGTAAAAATAGACTTATCGATCAAATACGCTCGCCATCGCTCGCTGGCTGTGGTTGTCACTCAACCCTGCAAAATGCCACGGTCCAAAGGATGAACCGACCTGCGCATCCGATGGTTCAGTAATTAAAAAGAAATTAGCTCGCTAATGGGTTTTGAATACATCCATAAAGCTCTCCCGCCAAAAAACGTTTCTGTTTTTTTTTTTTCGCGGACCCGATCACGATGCGGTCTAAAAATTCGGCTAATCGTACGGTTACAAATGGTTTAAAAATGTAATGAAAAATAACCTTTTTTTTTCGATCGATCTCGCAAATGCTGATCTGTGTATCGGGACACCTTGTCCTTGCGGGTGAGTGACAGTAATGATGGATTCGGTATCAGTTCAGATCGAATAAATGCGGCATGGATGAATAATGTTCAACAATATTCAAATCGCTCCACTGGAAGCGGTCAGTTTATGCTACTCTGAAGAAACAAATTTCAGGAGCAAACTTGTGGCGCTGTTTAGCAACATCAGAGATACTGCCCGAATGCAATCGGGACCACTTTTTCCTGGTACGTGTTCATACCAATGGCTTATAAATACGTAATAGCAGGAAATTCCCTTTCAATCGACACAGGACGATCCTGTGTCTGACCTGTGGATCATATCGCAAGCCCATCATGCAGGATGCTCTGCTTCTCACTGGGTCATAGGTAACGGCCCAATTACCTTGCACAGCCCACAGGTGATCACGCAGCGAAAGCGAAATAATGATCGACATTTTTTGAGCTCCTCTTGTTCTTGTTGCTGTCACAGTCCGCTTGGCCGACTCGCTCAATCCCGCCCGAGGGCGCCGCCTGACATCTATTGGCTAGAATGCTAACCCAAAGGGATGCTTCGGACAGCCGTCCACGCCCGCATTCGTCCCGAAATAAAAAAAAAATGGAAAAAGGTGTGTTCCGGTCAAGCCATCTAAAAGGGCCACGACACTCGATTCTACCACCACCAACACCAGCCACTGCCCTGCCCAGGGCTCCTATTCCGGGTCCGGGTAAGTTGGTTGTTGGCGAAGACGGGCAGCAGGCCCGTCATCACGCGGCTTCGAGGCGTTCGTGGTGGTGGTGAAGGTGGTTCGGCGGCGCAGGCGAAATCAGATGATAATCGTAGTTATATAATTATTATAATGATGCGTCTACAAATTTGACCCGGTACCTCCCGAAGTCGGAAGTAATTTGGAAGGCAACTGATCATTATCCGGACTTTTGTTTTGTAGACTGTGGTCTAGAGTGTGTGTGTGTGTGTGAGTGAGCAGGGTTTTGTTTTCTCGTGTTGGATTATTCTTCTTCTACTTCATCTTATTCTTATTCTTCTTGTTGGAAGTTCCCCAAAAAGTGTGTGTGGATTGATATTTACAACTATTCCTGGTGCTGGTACTACTGCCATTCGCCCAGACATTTGTAGGTGGTCGGTGTGGATACGAAACATTGGTTGCCGGTTTTTCGTAGGTCTTTTCACTCCATTTCTTCCGCGAATGCGTTTTTATTTCCCCGTTTTATTGTTTATTTGCACACACTAACCTTGCGGACCGTGCTGTCCTTCGTGCGTTTGTGACTCACAAAACCGTGTGGCAGCGGATTTTTTCACCATCCTCCTCCTCCTAGAACCGACCGACTGTGGAACATTTCATTTCGTCTCCACCTGCTTCGTTCGACTCCATTAATGTTCGCCACATTCCATCGGCAGGGTAAACAAAAAAAATACGGTTTCCCCGGCCAATACCCTTAATGCATCGGAACCTCACCGAATGGTCGCCGTTTGCGAGAATGTCATTAAGTGGAAACGTTGGACACGGGGTTGTTCCGGGAGTTCCGGTCCGAGATTTAACGCGCCCGCTCTAACCCTTGTGCCCACCTTGTGCCCATCAATCAAATGTTGAATAATTTAAGGTGTACCATAAATCTTAACGCCGCGAGACGCCGGCCAGACCACGAATTCTAAGTGGGCGTGCGCTGCACAATGCACCGGATGGCGCCAGCCGAAAAAAGTGCACCACCGCGGGATGCAACCGATCGCCGGACCGACCGGAAATGCGAGCGGGAAATTCTTTGACCCGATGGGTTGTACGCACACTTCTTTTTTTTTTGTGTTTCGTTTGTACCGCCGCCATTCGAGGGCGTGCACGGGAACGCAAAACAAACTGTCCACCACTGGTGGGTCCCTGGGAATGGTCACAATTCGTTGGAGCCGTTGGTTGAGAAATGGATTCGAATAAAATTAATTTATTGAAATCTCCCGAGACAACTGGCAAACGTGTTGGGGGTGGGAAACAGGGGGAAGGGGAGGAGGTCTTTGTCCCAGTGGTGGCGTGGAGTTGTGTGCTTTAAAGTGTAGCGGGCGTTCGTTTTTTTTTTAAATCAACCCAAGTCGTTAGGGTGGTTACACCAATGGGCACCCACCGGGAATCATACCGGCCGGGAACGAACGTGATGAGAAGAAGTAGCGTTTGTTGGAGTTTTTGTTTACATTTTAGAGTATTTGTTATATTAAGAAGAATAAATTGCATGGGAAAAGAAAGTATGAAAGTTTTACTCACAATAGTGCATCAGAGATGATGTTTGGAAGAAGTTAATAAGCTTTCTTGGAGAGAACTACAGAGGCTTGAGTGTGTGTTATACCGATAGCTTTACCATCGTATAATGGATTTACGAATCTCCAGACTCTAGAGGGCAGATCACGCCATTAGAATGACACCGGACAACTTAGCGTATAAAATCAAACGAGGTTATCCAGGTGGATAAAGATGAAGTCTTTTGTTAGTTGATATATCGTAGAGTGAAGATGGTTGACTTTGGTTAAAAGGACTTCTGCAGTATAGCTACTACGGCAGCGATGGAATGAATACCTAAAGGTTGATGTTGGAAGTAGACAGTGTTCGATTCATTGGGATATGTAAGACATAAATAGGGTATGGAGACGAGAGACTTATCATTATCAAGTTATGAGTAACGCTGGAATTATTGAAAGATCTATGTCAAAGTACTTCATCTAAGAGATCTTAGACGTCTGCACGTACTGGAATCCTAGAATTTACGTATTTCCTAGTAAAAGCATCCTTCTAGGGTTCTACTAATAATTAATTCAAGCTACAACAAAGCCTTAGACAAATGAAGTCAAGGTAATCAACGTACAGAGGTTAAAATAACTTTCGATACCATAACATTTCATCACAGCACTTCCAATGTAATTAATAATTTTTATCATTCAATTACCCACTATAAGCAACCGATACACACCGATACTGATCGTCGCAAAGCGTGCAAACATAATCGTAAAACACACAGCCCGCAAAACCGAATGCATCCACAGCCACGCACACCGTAACAAAGTTATTAATGCAAAATAGTCGAAATGCTTCACATAGTTCACGATTTCCGCGGCCATCGATCTGCAGCATCCGTGCCGTGGCGAACGTAGCGAATCGCCTTGGATGGGTTTGAAAATTGTTCAATCCAATCAAACCGACTGCGGAACATATCAAAGGCCACATTTTGTTGCTCCCTGTTTGGGAGTATTGCGAACCGGTTTTCCCTGCCCCTGGTACCACGCTGGTGACATTTGATTTCGGGGCAAGTTGGTTTTACTTTGTCGGTTTGTTGTTCCTTTTTTTTCGTGCTTGCCCAAGTTCCTCAGCATGTATTGCAGCTTTTCGGAGCAAGCGACATACAAAATTGTTGTGCCAAGCTGTTGTTTTTTGTTTTGTTTGCGGCGTAGAGGGATTGTTGCCCGGGATGCGAGAATTTCGATACCGATACAATAAACCGACCGAAATACGCACAGAATTTCTGTGTTTTTTTATGAAAGGAAGCCGGTGTCCGGTGTCGCTATGGAAGCAGTCGTTGACGTAGGAAAATGCAATTCTCCACCCATTTTTTGTTTGTTTTTGCTTGCCAATAAGGCCAATGACCTGAAATTGTTCGCGAGAGTACTTTTGTAACAACGTTTTAGGGGAGAAAAAAAAAGAAATTAAACAGAACTTTTCATAAAAAAGTTCAAAAAAAAAACAAGATTCATTGTTTTTAAAGTTTCAATAACCAATTAAGGTGTCTGGCATACGAGATTTGACAGCCGTACGTACTGCAATCATCTTACCGGAGTCTTCCACAGTTCCCCGATTGCCTGATGCATCGGCTTCGCACCAAACACGATTCCTTACAAGAGTTAATCCACTTCCTGTGAGCCTTTTCTTTTCAGCTTGGTAGTTGGTTGTTGTTTTATTAATGAAACTGTACAAAAGGATGGAAATATGACTAACACGAAGCGGCGTGCAAAATGGAGATAGCCAGCTAATGCATTCACCATGCATGCCAGCACAACTGCAAAAAGGCCTCGTCAAAACTTTGGACCGTTTGGTACAATAACACACACACACACACACACACACAATGGATTTAACATTCATAATCCAATGGTTCGGTTGAGATTCGAGACGGCATTTCGGCATCCGCCCTCAGAACACAGGGCCGTTGCATGGTCCGGTGGTATCAGTTTTTCGGGCTCGTCTGTGCGAGCGAGAACGATTAGCTGCACGAAATCCCTTCCGGAGGCACAAATGGCGAATTCGTCGCCGTCGTCGTCGTCGTCAGTTAGGAGATGTATAATTTGATGTTTGATGTGCCTGGTTTTTTTTCTTGCCACTCCTGTCTTTGCGTTAGGAATGGTTGGCTATTCCTGGCAGCTAAAGCAGAGCGAAGTTTGTAGCAAATGCAGGGAAAGGAATCCAGACACCAAACGCTGCCCATAATCCCATTCGAACACTTCCAACCGTGTGTGTTGCGTGATTTTTGAATGTTTTTTCTTTTGTTTTGTTTTGTTTGGTGATGTTTTGTTCACTGGATGATACGTTAAAGCAGATGGAAATAAGTTTGAGTGAGCAGTTGCTGGTTGCCGGTTGTTAAAGTTTTTCTATTGTAAGCACACTATAAGCAATCAAAGTAGAAATGTGTTTACTGCTGGTGTTAGAAGCATTTTGTGTGTTCGATTGAAGTCATATTTCTTTAAAAAATTCTTTGTCATTTGATAAAAAGTTTCTTTCAAAATTGACAGCTACCAATGCTTTATGAAGATTTTATTTTATTTTTAAAGACTCATAAACTTCCTCAACCATTGCCACTGGTACAGATAAGTGAATCTGTTTTTAAATTCATATTGTGAGAACTTATATTTATATCTCTTTTTAACTTACATATTCATGTTGTTATATCCTATCTTTTGTCTTTTTGCTGCAGATCTCATCGTTTTAATGTTCAATTAAACTTTATCTACACCATTTCTTACTCGTTTTCTTCGTTATTTTTCCTTTAAAGATTATGCTTAAATGAATATTAAACATTAATGTATGTTTGTTTTTGTTTTTTCTTGTTTGTATTATTAAGTGCTGGTAAGCACAGTTTGGAACAAAATGTAAGAAAATGTAGAAACTAAACTTAAACCATTTTTGTAAACATTCTTTATAAATATTTGGATTTTAACCTTTGTGCCGAGAAGCATTTCTTTACATGTGTTTAATCCTCAATCATTATTGAAATCACAAATGAATGATTGATCGTCTCGTATAAACTTGTGATAAATGTTAAGATATCTTCGTATTTTGCTACAGTAAAAGGTTTCTTATGATATCAAACTAAAATTTTAAATGGAAGTAATTTTTAAACGAATCTTATTAAATCTAGTCTTATCGTCCCAGAACCACAATTAAAGGTGATGCAACTAGTTAAGCATTTTTAATTATTACTTATTCACTAACAAACATTGCGCTTTTTACCTTATCAGCTCCATTTGATTACATTGTAAAGACATAAAATTTATAGCAAATATTTCTCTTCAACATTTCAACGAAAGACTAGAAAACATTTTAACTATTTCCCGATAAACCCCCAGTTTTGCAGAAGGTGCAACAGTAGCAAAAAAAAAAAGAAATAGTCTGAAAATGCACACACACACACACGCCGTGTGGTTTTTTCTTCACATAGAAAGAAAAATCCACAACCACTCGAAATATCGTAACCAAGCTGGGAGTGTTGGTGCACCACACACACCATATATTCGCACAAGCGCCCGACAAGCGGAAACGCAGAACGTAAAGAACGTCTCCGGTCCGTGGGAGCCCCCACGAGACGGGCGGAAAACTCAATGCGTTTTTTGTGCCGTGGAAACAATGCTTGCCTTCTTCTTCTTCTACTTCTTCTTCCGTTCATCATCCACCACCACAAGCAACATTCCATTTGCCATTACTCCCCTTACTCGACCCTTACATTCCACCAGCAGCAGCAGCAACCGAGTTGCCTTTTCCGTTCAACACACGGCACTGGCTTGTTCTAGCTTTCGGATAAAATTTTCAATCCCCGCGCAGCATTTTACTGGTGGCGCGTTTTTCATTACTCACCTTTTTTTTTTTATTCACCCGTTTTCGTGTGTGTACACGAGTTGGCCTAGGAGGAGAACGGGCCACCTAAACGGGCGCGGGCGAGCCCGAACCGGGGTGCAGAAAATTCGAATAGGAAGTAAACGGTGAATAGAATGAATCGGATGAAAATGTACAACAGTAGCAGCAGCAGCACAAGAAATTTAAAAAAAAAGCAAAACAGAAATACAAAATGCTCTGTACGAGAGCACAAAGTAACAGCACCACACAAAAACAAAACCGGAAACGTCTTCCAGCGGGAACGGGCCAGCCACTCGACCAACTGCTCTCGAGTAAAAGTGGAAAAAGCGAAATATTAAGTGGTTTATTGTTCTATTACGTCTTCAGAACGCACAACGTTGTGTTCGGTTTGTGCGTGTGTATGTGGGAGGAGGGGGGGGGGGGGGGGGTGTTCATTTTCTTTTTTTTCCACCGAAAAAAACCACCCCTACAGCGCTGGGATGGGATGCTGTATGGCCACCTTTGGCATCAATCTTCAACCAACCCATCCACCCATCCATCTATTGTTCGAATCATTTTCAAGCGCAAAGCGAGATTTTCGACACCAAGAAGAGGCCACCACAGCACACACACAAGTCCTGCAAGTCCTGGTTTTTCCTGCCCGTAAGGAAAACCACGCTTCGCGATGCAGAGAGTGGTTCCTACCGTCTGGTTCCGACTGTGGCTCGGTGCTGACTGTGCGTGTGCGTGATTGATTTTTTTTTCGTCTTAAAAAGGGCCGTTTAACCAGCAACAATTGAAGCGTGTGAGTGCTTGATTGATTTATTGGCAATTGGTTTGTTGGTGGGTTTTTTTCCCTTTTTTGCTTTCGATGTGTTGATTTATCACTTTTCAACGTCAAGTGCTATTAATCGACTTTTATTGCGAGATTATTATTATAATGAGTGTAAGTGTGTGTGTGTTTATGGTACAAACAAGTCTCAATTAGAGTTTGTACTAATGGACATCTAAATTCATAATAAACTGCCTTTTATTCAGGCTTATTTTTATGGGAATTATTTTTAAATATGAGGTTAATTATATTAAATTTTCTTCAAATTGTGTATCATGTTTTACTTGACTACATTTTAAGTAAGATCTGCCATGTATTGGCAAAAGGTTAAACACTTTTAAATTTAACAATTAATTAATGTTAAAATTTCTTGTCTTTATCGTCCGCCTGATATTGTATCATATGAACGAATGCAAGGAAATTAATAAAATTAATTTAATATAACATATCATTTAAGTTAATTCGGTGTTGAGCCGTCTTAATTAACAATAAGTTAATTTTTATCAATTATCTAATAATAGTTGCTCAAAAAGACTAGTTTGTAGATCTTAACAAATAAATGATTTCTGCTCTTAAGTTATAAAATGCTTTTTGATAACGGAAAGGGCTTGTACATGAAGTACACCAATTCCACATATACTCAAGAGGACAGAAGAAATATTATTAGAAAGACGTTCTTATTAGGAAAATAACGTTAATTCAATATTTTCTGATTAATTATCATTTTGCTTATAAAACAAAGAAATAATTTGAATGTTTAACAAAAAACAAATAAAAACATCAACAATAGCTCAGCGTAAGTTCAAGTTATCAAGATTCCGAATTGGTCACAGATGTTCAATAAACGCTTTGGATAACGGCTAGAACATTTGTCTGAAACTTTGGTATTACTTCTTTAGTTTGATTGACAATTGTTTGAGCTTAAATAGAGGTTTTTGAGATTTTTTTAAACATACAAACTGTCCTGTATCGTCCCAAACCTAAAAAAGGTGATTAATCAATGAATGTTTAATCAATTCTCAGCGTTTTATTTCCTAGTTCTTGTTTTATTTGATATTTAGCTTTAAAATACTATCTCAGAAACAATCATGTAAATTGAAGGCTTATACAGTTAAGCATATTAGTTTTGTTTTTACATCTAAATACATCGTTTTATTTGTAATTGCATTTCATGCAATTTCATGCATAAATTCATGCTTTTTACACTACGAAACCAATCACCCAGGCGGACAGAAATAGAGTCCAACTGTGCAAGGAGCGAACCTCCATTGGGGTTTTGCAACAAAATCCGGGTTCGAATTCCTAGAAATGTTGCTTTCAGCTCCATTACACTGTGTTACCTTATCGGTACCCGGCCCCAGTCAAGATGCTGATACCGTGGAGATGAGTTTCCCTCTCGGTTCCCCCGTACTCCCAGCGCACAGGAATGCCACCCTCCCCCAGGTCGAAAGGGCAGCCAAGAGTACAAGATGGAGTCGTTCGATCGGTCGATCTTTCTTCCTCACAATCACAACAACAAAAAACACCCCTTTTGCCCCGGCGAGGCTTTTTCCCTTGCTTTGCCATGTTGACGTGTTACCTGGTGCTCGGGCCGCTCGCCGGCACGCTAGCCGTCAATACCAATTACATGACCGTTCAATTAATAAACGGATAAGGCGGAGAATGAAAAGAAAAAAAAACTGAAGCACAAAACACAACAATGAACAGGCATCTCGGTAGATAAGCGATCTCGTGATCGTATCGCTGTGATAAAGCGACGGCCGCCATCGGGCTTTGACGCTTTATTGGGAGTGCGCTTGATTGTACTCGCCCCTCCCGGAAAGGTTGCACATGAAGGTTGCAGTACAAACCAATACAATAAGGGGGTAAATTTGAAGTTTTATAAAGCACACGGTACAATCGATTTCGAGCATCGGCGAAGATGGAAACATTTTCCACCTTAATGTACAAAATTTTGCGGGAAAGCTTTGTTTCTGTTTGCTTTTCTACTCCCGTCACCCAAAATGACAGATTGTGTCGGTTTTGTGCTAAAGAAAGCACAACGGTGGGTTGCAAACGAATTCCCATGCTCGCAGCTCACATAGCATCATCTTCCCACAGCTAAATGGTGTGGGAAAAGTGAAGCCACAACCACACAACCGCCCAACAATAATTCCTGTTTGTTTTTTGCTTTTCTCCTGCAAACCAGCAAACAAAACACCAGAAACGGGTCATCAAACCATCAAGCGATCAAACACACAAATAAAACAAACACAAAACAAAAAATTCCCCCCCCCCCCTAACTCCACCGAAAAGTCTGACCCACGCCATGCCGGTAATCATCTTTAACAAACCGCGCCAACCATAAAACGCGTCTTACCATTGTAGTGAGTTTTGATTTTCCAAACGGTCATTTCACCCGCGGCCCGGAAAGAAAAACCGGGCCAAAAGAAACCCCCTGTTACCACTCTTCCTCTCACCAAACTTTACGGTCCACCTGTCCACGGCTAAGAATGAACTACACCTACAACTAAGGTTCCATTTTTTTTTTGGGCGTCTTTTTCTTCTATGTGTACGTGTGGTTCGTGCTTGGTGCGCCATTCTTTGTCTCTAGCTGCAAACAGCCAAACCTTCACAGTCACAACAATCACAATAATCACATTTATTTGCGCTTCTCTAATTAATATATTTTAAACTGTCTGAGCAAACCTCCCCTCGTTCCCTTCCCCCAAAAACTCCCGCTCCTCCCCTCCTTACACCGCCCACCTCTCCTTTTCGCCGACCGTTTCCAGAGTGTATCATTAACATTAAATTAAAGTTTCGATTTCATTTGCCCTCGGTGGGCTTTTTGTTTCGTCGCACGCGCCTCTATCTGCCCGGTGTGTCCCGCTGCTGCTGCTGTGGCCAGCACGGTTCCGGTGTGTATGGTCACAGCGCAGTATGGTCTATTCGTAGTACAGATGCTTTCTTTTTGTTTGATATATTCACCGTAGTAGTGATCCAATTGTACGATCAATGTTAATGTTTTATTTTTTTAGCAAAATAATTTCACCTAATCTCAGGTTGAAGAAATAAAAGTTTTAAAAATCTTTAAATACGATAAAAAAGCGTTGCTTGAATGCTGAATAAAGCTGTATGCGATAATATTTTCCATTGGAAAGAAACAAAAATTTTCATTCCACCCTACGACGTGACAAGTCACAATTTCCACGTTCTTCGCTGAAACGTATCAATTGGGTGAAATATTTCAATATGGACTCTGTTTTCATTACCCGTAGACGGTTTTGTGCGCGTGTGTGTGTGCGTAGTGTGTTTGTTTTTTGTTCCGCAGCAATAAGTAGGCGTGGCTTGCGGTGTACTACTAGCGCCACCTGGCAGGCGCTAGCAATCTTACTTGCACTCCACAATGGGTCAACTGCAATCGGTTGTAACCGAAGGTCAAAAGTGTTTATTAGCGATGCTTGTACAAAATGATGGTTTACTGATATTTTTTTTGAAAAATCCAGAATTTTTGATAATTGTTTATTGTTTGAAATGTCAATATTTTCCAACCGTTAACAGTAAGCCGTTAGAACAATAATTTTATTTTGAAAAGATTTGAATAAAATTTTGATAATTAAAACAAACAAAAACTAGATCAACTGGACAAGAGAAAGAAA
>STHB01026994.1:0-11093 GCA_018908115.1 Anopheles rivulorum
GGCCATCCGTCAATCGTAGTGGCGTTGTGGCCCGACACCGACATATTTGCCCAACAATGCCTTCAAATGTCTAGCTGACGGGTAGTGATGGGAACTTCGGTGTGGCCATGGTAAACTCCTGAGTCGGCTCCAGCAAACTTCCTAATGTTCGAGTCCTGATGCTCAGGGCATTTACTCCTATTACTCTGAATTGTTTAATAGTACACCAGCAAATGAATCATTTGACCCGTATTAATACTGCGTGAAGCTCCGCGTACCATCCACGAAAGGTAATGTGAAACTCACGCGAACCATGTGCAACCATGGCTCCATTACACCTGAACCCCTTTTCCACGGATGTGTCAACGCTAAGCTTAAACGGCTTACACGCGAAACTTCTTCGCCGACTCGCCTTTACTATCTCTCCTACTACATTGCAACTGGCTGTAACGTTGTTTTGTGTTTTTGTTGTTGTTGTTGTTGTTGTTGGTTCTAGTTGTACTATCACACCCCACGGTTGATGAACGTGCGCGCGTCCGCACGGCACGGAAACCGGAAAGGTTTTGCACGCGCCTGAAAGATATGCAAATTACTCATCACCTCCCCCACCCTAAAGAGCTGACGTACCCGCGGCGGACGGCGAATGCCGACGACGCCAGCATTGATCCTTTCCTATTCTTCTGCTCCCACCTTCCCCCACCCCTACCCACCGGGAAAGGATGAAAACATTGTAGTTTCGTTGTCAGTCGACGTTGGTGACTATTATTGTGTACCGACATTTCGCTCCCGCCCGTCAAATGGCTTAAGCACTTTGATGGCTTGACATCTCGCAGTCTTCTCCACCCTACCCTATCCCCACCCTCACACTGTCTCACCTCCACCATGACGAATTGTGACCGTCGGTGGCATTCCTTCTCCCTCCCCTCCCCCATCCCCATTGCACCCTCGGTGCAATATAATTAATGAGCTCAAGTCGCTCTTCACTTCACAAACTCCTACCGCCCCACCCCTCTCCCCTCCTACCCCCTCCCTTCCCTCGTTCCCATTCTCATTCGACACGCTCGGCCGACGTCACGCGGGCTCGGGCACCGAATTCATTAACATTTAATGCACACTGCGAAACCGACTGCTCATTAATAACTCCAGTCCAGCCGCGCGGGCCAATACTTTCCACCCGGCACTCCTTCCCATTTCGACCTCTTTGCTCCCTCTCCCTTCCTCCCTCTATCCTTTTTTGACCAGTTTCGTCGCATTTGCTTTGGTTCATCCTGCGGCCACCGTACGTGTGACAGAGAATTGCCCCGATTCGACACCCACCCAACCTACACCACCCCACCCATTCAGTCCAAAAAGTGCACCGGAAATGAGCCAAAAAATAGCGCACACACACAAACACCCGCGAGGGCGTCGGGGATGGTTTATTGATGATGCTCTCTGCTGCCACTCATTGGCAAAGCCGAAGGCACCAAATACTCGGTGCCGGAGCCAAGCAAGCCGAACGGATTAGTGTGCCGCTGTTAATTTGAAAACAACTCCCAACGCGCAATACTGACAAAAGGTGACCTTTTCCGTACAGATTTTTTTTGTTTGTTTCTGGTTTTGGTGGATTGTTTTATTTTCCAAGTAAACGGATTCCTTATCTGCTTGAGGCGCACACTAAGAGAGACATTTTATGTTTGCTTCAAATCCGGCCCACACCAGCATTGGGTGTCAGCTGGTCGGTGGAAAAGCGGAATAATTACCTTCACCCTTTTGGGTGGAAAAGCGTGAAAATTGGATGCAGCTTTACGACCATGGCAGAGCGGAATCCAATCATCTGCAATATTCTGCAACCGGCAACCAGCACCAAAAAAAAAAAACAGCGTTCGAGGGTTTACTAAATCCTTTCACGATTCTTTTTTCTTCCTGCTTCCACCAACATCATTCCAAGAAATCTTCCGATTCGGTCGGAAAAATAAAACTAGCCCATAAAAATGGGAAGAACACACAGAAAGCGCAAAACGCAAATCTTCCTGCAGACCATACCGAAAAAGGGTGGTGAGACGGTGGAAGACGAGTGGAATGGATAAGACGGGGTGAGTGGGCGATAAAAATGTATTAAGCAAAATGGATGGTGATCGTGAGCGAACGTCGGCCTGCCGGCTTCCCGTTTGCCTTTTACCCAGAGTGGCTTTTCAATTCAAATGAACGGAAAATCCATTAAAAGGCCAATTCCTTCACGTCCAGTTCCCATTGCTATCCTTACATCCCCGTTTTTACCAAAACCGTGCGACAGTCACAATTTCGAGGGTTCGTTGCTTACAGTTTTTCGTTACTTTTTGTATGCGTTTTTTTTGTATTCTTCGCTACTTTTCTTTGCGTTTTTCTTGTTCCTGGGGCTTAAGAAAGAAATCGTTTTGTACTGCAATGGGCACATCGGGTGTGCAACCAGCAAAAACAGGAATCGGAAGTCGGCCGAGGCATTGGCATTGTTTTGTCGGTAGCATTTTCCAACAATCACCCCATCCCCGTCCCTCCCCCATTCACCACCTCCTACGCGGAAAGCGATGTTTATGACTTCGCAGATGGTTTCGCTCACTTGTGCCACTTGTGGCCATGTTACCCATGGTGAATTGTTTTGCCTTTTAAATTGCGCTGAACACAAAAGCGAAGAAACAACGAACCTAACAAGATAAAATCCCGCAACGTAATTTGGCGGAAGGATACAAACCATTAACTTCTCCTGCCGAATGTCCATCAATGGGCTTTTGTTGCATTGAGCTTTCGTTGATTTAAATTTTATTTTCAAACTACTGCTTTAAGAGCTAACCTATCGGAAATGAATTGAAAATCATAACGTACTAGGCGTCTCCATCGCCCGTCTTATTTTTTCCCATAAACTTTATTTTAAAATTTTCAGCACCAAAATCAATATGAAAAACACTTTAGAATTGTTTCTACCACGGTGTTTGCTGTGTGGTGTCTAGACCTCTGGATGCTGTTTGCGAGATCAAAAATTTACGTGTCAAAGGACACGCTTGTTTTCCAGGAACAAGATGCAAGTTTTATGACGAATTACAGGTTTTTTTATTCGCATCCACCATCCGAAGGATGCAAATTTTTCCCTCGCTTAGGTGACGGTGCTAGTTTTACAGTTTTGATCTAGTTATGCTTTACAACTGTCAGCGCTTTCACAAGGCGCCGCGTTTGTCGAAGAAAGTTCAACCAGCGAGAAAGAAGCGAGAACGGATAAAAAATTATGCCAAAATCCTTCAAAAAGTTTAGCTTTTATAGCGACTCGTGTTTTCTTTCTTACTTTTCGCAGCGTCTTTCACTCCGAAACGAGCCGTCTCGTCTGCTGAGGCGAACGCTAGCGAAAACGCTGGTCATAAATTCGTCAACCCATCGTGTGCGCCGTTTCGTTCGCTAAGAAATTCGTTCAACGCCCGGCCCAGAGCCAACAGATTTTACGATCCAAACCGAGGGCAAAATCCGGTCCGAAAACAGACACACACACACACAACATCGGGCAAAACTCTCCGGAAAGAATAAAGTCGGGGAAAAACAGTCGTAAAAATGTTCAATCGTAAAAGATATGATTATTTAAAATGTGTATAATATATGATTCGCTTCCATCGCCGGTCGCCATTCATTTCGGGATGCGCAATTCGTCGGATTACTGGCAGAGCGTTGTTTTTTTGTTTTTATTTTTTATTTTTTGTTTTGTTTGGCTTGTCGCTGCCCACACCAAACCGGCTCCATGTTTTTGATTTCGGCTATTTTACCATTTTACCGCCAGAGTCACCGGGATTGGAAAGTGGATTTTTCCCCCATTGAAGTTCTTTTGGTGTTCCAGCAACTAAACAAAAACTAGGAAAATAAGAGATAATAAATAAAAAAATGTGTACACACACACACACGGACACGCACGCACGCACAACGGTACCAAGATGCATGATGTTGATGATGATGCTAACGGTGGGTTGAAGAACAAACAAAAAGAAAAAATCCCGATCCAGAAAACCATTTCGTTTATGGGTTATTGGAAAATCCTTGCCCCCAAGGCAGGATAATGGCATAATCCTTAGCCACCCTGGACGAACAAAAGAGCGACTTCGCATGTGCTGGAGTGCGGATTGGCTTTACCAAAGGATTAGAAAGCAAAACATTAATGTCCTTTAATGTCCGTGCTTTTCACCCTCCTCGGTAGGGGATGAAAGGAAAGGATGAGGAAGATGAAGAGGAAGGGTGGTGGGGTTGTTTTTGGTGGGGTTTCGGATGATTTTGATTGAGTGTACTGGCCAGCGGGAAAACGGGTGGTGAAAGAAGAAACCCCCAACCCCCTTTCGGCAGCACCCTTTCACCACCACTTGACGATGGCCACTCAACGCCAAGATTAGGCGGCAGTCGAAAAAGGATAAAGGATTCTCCGCCCGACAGGGTCATCCATACATACTCTTTATTGCGAAAGCGCTAAAGATTGATGGCCGTAAGGAAAGCGATGCAGTGTAGTGAAGGTGGCCTAAAACAAAACACCCGGTCCGGGAAGGATAATCCCTTCGGACACTTCCCATGCAAAAATCTCCTTCCCCCTTCGTCCCGCTTATTTACGTGTGCACGGGTTAAAACTTTACCGAAAGGCAGACGGTTCTGCCTTACATGGTACAGGTGTGTATCTTCTTACCTACCCTGCGGAACGCTTGCATAAACACAGGCGCAAAATGCTCCGATGCTGGTGATGCTGTACAAATTAGCCCACACGGTGCTGAGATAAGTTTATAGTTTTTTAATGACTTTATTACCCCTTTTTTTTGCTGGCAGTGCACACTATCCGACAGCGTCCTATCGGGCTGTGCCCGCCCTGAAACTTTCAACCGGTTGCTATAAACTTAATTACAAACGAAGTTTTGCGATTTTCCCCCTATTTTCTAACTCTCTCTCTCTCTATCTCTCTCTCTCTCTCTCTCTCTCTCTCTCTCTCTCTTTCTCTCTCTTTTCTCGTTGTTCATTGTAACAAGTATTTGTACAGCGTGCTCAAGTAAGGAAACTTCATTCCTGTTTCTTTTTTTTTCGTGTGTTAATGTAGCATACCTGTACCGGGACATAAATAAAGTCAGTGCGCTCTTGTTGTACGTTACGTTTATGAGAGCGTCGCGAACAAACCATCCACCTAGCGAAATGGGGTTGAAGATTACAATCGGGTAGATCACGGGTTCAAAAACCCCATCTGGTCAAGCTCGGGTCCTTTAATTTTTTTATTATTTTTTTTTTTTACTGAAACATAGCTGGAACAAACGTTAAGCAAAGGCGAGCAAGCAATGAAAAAAATGTTAAAGTGTATAATAAATTTTTGTAAAAAACGCATACACATCTCCTTCAACGAGCGAAAGGAAACCCCTGTTAGAGGTCACCATCATCATCATCATCATCATCATTCAGTGCGCTTCCTTATCGGAAGCCATCATCAAACCCGGTGCACCATTACACCGATTTGGCTTTATATGAAAGTTGATCGCTTTCCGCTTTTCTATTCGCCGTTTTATACTTTTTTATTTCTACTTTTGAAACTTGTTCCAACCCAACACAAAAGGACGAACCGGGAAGCTCGGACGCGCTGCCGACCTACAGCAGCAGCAACAAAAAGGAAAGAAATAAAATCCTCTCCCCCTTACTCCCCCCCCCCTTCCGCACCCTTCCCCTCTCCCCTTTTCATCCTGCACCCCCAACCGTGTCCACTACACACCCCAAGCAAACCGGCCGTGAACAAAGACGATCCGGCACAGCAACTCACCACCCGGATTAGCAACTCTTTTCTCACCACCCCCTCCAACCCACCACGGGCACGGGGAGGGTGGGAAGGAGGGTGGTCTGGAAGGAGGGGTAGAGGATTGGTCAGATAAAAGCTGGCCGTCATTAAATCCAATTCCTGATAGTTGTCCTGTCGTAAAGAAAAATGTACCCTCTCACCCTTTTGCAACCCCCGCTACGGCCACCCACCACACCATGCGGTAAGTACCGGGAACCGATCAAGGCTCAGAAATCGAGACGGCAGAAAGCGCAACGGTTGTGTAATGCAACGCAAGGATGCACACACACACACGCACGCACACACACCCACCGCTACACGCAAACGAGTCCTGAATGACGAAGGACGACGAACACGGTCCAACTCCGTATCGTCTTTGTTTGGACGTAGCAAACGAAGCATGAGCATTTGGGTGGGTGGTTTTGGTGTGTAGTTTTTTTTCTCTCTTCTTCATTTTATATTGCACAATAGGTGTGTATTCCTTATTTGTATGTCGATGAGGCGGAAGGAGGGTTGAAAAAAATATGGAAGGATGGAGCAACAGGGTGGATGGAAGAGTAAAAGGATAGCAACAGGACACACTTCGGTTTATGAAAAATGTCAAGGTTTTAACGCTGACTGATGATGACATTTGCACACCGGAAACACTGTCGTAGCGTAGCGGTACAAAAAAAAGGAGGGGGGGGGGGAATGTGGGATGTTGGCGATGGCCGACGGAAAATGGATGTTAGTTTTTCCACGGTGTTTTTCCCTTCATTATGAAAATGAAATACACATGCACGCTTTTAGTTGTGGCCCGTGGTTGCCAGCCTCAGCACTCCAACGCCTGTGCCCGCTCCCCAAGATGCAAATGTTTTCCTGCCACCTCCCCTTTCCTCTAACTCCTCCTTACTCCTCAGGGGCTAGGAAAAATGTTCAGTGCTGGGGGTGTCATAAAAAATGGCATATTTTCCTTTTCGTTCAGCGACACCGGCTCGTTTGAGGAGACTATGTACCACTTTACTGTTCACGCTATTCACCAGCACCCCAATCTACTACCCTTTTCCCCGTTTACAACCCTTCCGCCCGCCTAACACCATTTGTATGTGTGTGTGTGTGTGTGTGTGTATGTCTTTTTCTTTCAAGAGCAGAAAGAAGACACAAAAAAAAAACAAAAACACCCAAACTTTACGAGACGAAGAAATATTCTGCAATGAAAACTATAAGTATACCCTCCTTTATCCCTTCCACTGTTGCTGTTGCTTCCACCACTGTTGCTGCAAGGTAGATGTGTGCATATATGTATGCACGTTTTAATAATGCTCTACGGTGTAAATAAAAATCACAACATTTTAGTCAGTGATTTATTCGCTGCACGCTTCATTCCTTCTGCTTCCCCCCCCCCACCTCCCTACGCACCCTCCCCATCACACACCCCACCTTTCACACCCTCCTCACCCTTTCGCCCCACACCATTGTACGGGGGAGTTTAGCAACCCTTTCGCACCCCCACCTCCTGGTGGGGTGATAAGGGGTGAGTGGTGTACAGCGGGGAAGGGGGGGGGGCGGATTGAGGTGGGACACTTTCGGTGGTTTATGAGTCGTAAAATGACAAACACATCATCAGCAGCACGAAAGGCGGGAGTAAAAAAGGAAAAGTTTGACGCGGTCACAAAGATGCAAACATATTCACCACCGTCTAATACCGACCGACCTCCGGAAGGAAAAACGAGAGAGTGTGGGTGTGTGAGAAAGAGAGCCATATAATGGGTAAGATTGTGTATCGGTAATGATATTCTCACACAAAATCGACCAGAGACCCGGGAGAGATACACCCAATATGCGAGCTCAAAAACACACACATTGTCCGGAAGAAGGATGCTTAACGAAAAGCTGGAACAAGGGAAATGGTGGAGCACGAGTGGGAGTGGGAAACGTGTAAGCGAGCAGTAGCATTATTTAAATAAAGTTTTCCCGACCGACAAACGCTTCATGAGAGGTGTGTGGTTCGCTTCATAGTACACATCATCATTCTTCCGGTGCGCTTGGTTAGCTTCCATATTCATATGCATATTTTTCGTGCTTCCTGCCCACTCTCTCTCTCTCTCTCTCTCTCTCTCTCTCTCTCTCTCTCTCTCCCTCTCTCTCTCTCTCTCTCTTTCTAACTACTTTCTACTATCTTTGGTCCGTCAAGCACATTACAATCAACCCCTTTCGGTATCGTTCCACTGATCGGGTGTGGTTGTTGGGTAGATGTTGGGAACATCTCGAATATCCCGGGAGTTCTAGACATTGAAGTGAGTTCTTCTGGTGTGACTGGCGTTGGATTCAGTTTTTGTTAAAATGATCGACCAGAAGCTCAAATATATTTCTTCCAAATCTCGGGAGTGTGCGTAAGAACGAACCTAACTGGTTCTACAATATATTCTATCTGAGCTCCTGCTGAACTCTGGTGTGGGGGTCATTATTGATACTTACAGTAGTATGAATTTGGTGCTGAAAGCATTCAAAAAGCTCCCTACTGAAGTCATTCTTCTTCCATTTTAATCTTGATGCAGTTAAGAAGACTAACTAGCGACAAAGAGTCGCTCTCTGAGGGCGATTAAAATTCGGAACGGTTAAGTGAAGCAGTCGACAAATCCTTCACCCCCACACCCAATCCATCCAGACCGCAAGCCAACCAAGGGGATGGATAGGGCAAAAAAAACAGACTCATAAAACTGTCTAGTTCTAGCTGGCAGCAGAAAGTGTCCCAACTCGGAACGGCACGACCCATAAGGGTTCCACCCTCCACCCAACCACACACGCAGCTCAATCGTAACGCCTCCACACTATGCCGGAATTCGTATGCATTTACATAAACTACATATTTTAGCATCAGTTTTATTGCTGGAAAATTCAAATTTAATCATGCTTTAATTTGTTCGCTTTGCCGCATTTGCCCTTGCGCTGGGTAACACGGGCTCCGGAACCGGTGCGCCCGCTTGGGAGCTATTAGCAGGTCTCGCCATGCGCTGAATGGGCATAATGGATGAGTTGTCTGCCCGTGCCGAGGCGGGCAGCGCACAGCATTCGGTACGGTCCGTGATGTGGTGCACAAGTTTTTAAATACGATTTTCTATTAAAAACACTTAAGTACCTGCCGGGTTGGAGCCCGTTTTGCTTGAGAAATCCCATTTGCCCTAAACTAGGTCCCACCGAACCGGCGCTTGCAATCGGGCAAATGGGTTTTTTTCCTTCTGCTGCTGCTTCTTCTTCTTCTTTCTGCTGCCCTGCATTTCCGAATTGCATGTGTGTTTGGAACGTTGCAAACACCAGACAACTTTGAGATTCTTTGGACGATTGCATCCGAGAGTTACCACTGGACGAAGAAGCGCGAGCAGATAATTATCCAACAACCCTATGTTAGAGCTTCTCCGAAACAACTGGGTGATACTTTTTCGTGCTGCGTGCTGGAAAGCTATAAAGTAAGTAATTGAGATATCTCCAGCTCCAGATGTAGTCACTTGCTGACCCGCCACAGTGCGATCTGTTTATCTGCAGTATCCTAAATCTGAGATGTATATATTGTAGCGACCTGCAGCAGGTCCAAGAGTTAGGGTGGGGTTTAGGAACGCTGGTGCTGGTCGCGGTTTCGGGTCGGGCAAATTGAATTCATTAGGAAAATTGCTATCCCATAACGGGGCTTTGGTGGCTTGATGATAAACGGTGCTGCTTAAGAATCTGCACCGTGGACATCTTCGGGCGGATGGAGAATCTCCCTGCTGCGGTGTCAGTGATTACCCGTGCGATGAGGAAAAGTGTTCCCCAAGGATGTCCATAAGCACCACGATTTCCACGACTCCAATAGATGCCCGCTAAGAATAGCAGTAACTCTCTCCAGTGCCCGTTTCCAAAAATGACGACATCTTCGATTTTCGTGTCGCGTAACCCTTTCCTGTTTCTATGCGCAATAGCCCCTGACACCTCTCAGCCGGGGGTTTTGGGGTGAAAAATCTCAGCCAACGAAGCAACAACAACACACAAAAAACACACACAACTCCCTATATACCAACTCACCCTCAGTGGTTCGTTACAAGACGCAGACACAAAGGCGGCCTAATTAACCATTTCATTATTGCCCATTAGCATGGCTGATGAGTCGGATGAGAGGGGAGGGAGGAATATGGGAGAGGGAGAATGAGGGGAAGGGGGGGGGGGGGTTAGTCGATGTTTCTCACCGAAAGTTTTCGCAACCGTCCAATGGAAGCCGCAGGTGTCGATGCGAGTGTTGGGCTGGGATTTCCATTCCGCAAGGGTTACCGCCCTGCAATCGCGCCCGAAATGAGAGGTTTTGGAAACCGTACCGTAAAGGAAGCCTTTTCAGCCGAATGAGCGTCTATTCTGCTGGCACAATAAAGTGATTTCCCGCGGAACCTACTAATAATATACCCCTGTCCCGTTCCCGCCCCCCTTCCTGTCTCCAGTTTTTCCCGTTTTCGGGCCCAGCCGAAGGACACGATTCAAATCGGTTCAATTATCCGTTTTCTTCGGGGTTTTATGCGAAGCGGCGACACGGGAAGGCTGGCTGTAAGACCGATGAAGAATAAAAGGATCGCCAGTGCCTATCCATTCCCATTGGGGGAGTGGGTGTGGTTGAAGGTGAAGGAGGAAGGAAGGAATCGGGGGATGCGGGGGGGAGGGGGATGGAGAATCTCGTTGGGAATGAAATGAAGTGAAATCAGGTGCGGAATAGCGTTTGTCGCGGCTGATTGCAACGGGCTGTAAATCAACACGGTGGCATCGCCGTTACTGATTCATCCCGCTGCCCGACACGGACTCGAACGCGGACCCATATATCCAACTGTAGGGGGTTGATGGAATTGGGGGTTGAGGGTTGAAGTGGAAAACTCAATCAGTGCAAGCTTGAAGGGGTTGAAGATTGTAATTGCGTTACAGTGCAAGGACTATATTTCCACTTGGCTTCCTTCCTTCCCCCTCCTCTCTCCTCTACCTCCATCTCCCCTTTTTTCCCATCCTTTTGTCCTTTTGCTCACCACCAAGCCTGCCGGTGATGAGCGAGATTTATCTGTTCGCGGTTAGATATATGTATGTTTGGTCATCGCGCACTCATAATCACGTCACGGATCGAGTCCGTTAACGCATATTCCTTACCATCTTCTTCCCCTTCTCTCTTCTCCATCTCACCTTCCCCCCCCCCCCCCCCCCCCCCCCCCCCCCCCCCCCCCCCCCCCCCCCCCCCCCCCCCCCCCCCCCCCCCCCCCCCCCCCCCCCCCCCCCCCCCCCCCCCCCCCCCCCCCCCCCCCCCCACCCCCCACCCCCCCCCCCCCCCCCCCCCCCCCCCCCCCCC
>STHB01027042.1:0-11092 GCA_018908115.1 Anopheles rivulorum
GCAACATTTTTGTTTCATCTTTTAAAGCGACAAAACTAACGATGAAACTGAGGGAAACGAATTGTACCACAGTTTGTGCTACTGGTGCAAAGACGCGCGTTGATTAATTGAACAGGGAACTTTTTTTCGGTGGTGTACACTTTGTTGCACTTGCACGTACTAAAACAGTGAAGATTTGTTTCCGATTTCATCGTGAGAAAATGCGCAATTACCTTCCAGGCTATTACCGAGCGCTCCGGGAAATACATCCACTTTGCGCAACATTAACGCAGAGACAAATGTATGTAGCAGCATTAATTAAAAGATTATTCCATTCGTGTTGTTTCCATTTTATAACCCCCTAACAAATCCTTCTTGCTAGAGAATATATTGATGTTTTGGAACACTGGAAAATCCCCATCACTTCGGGTCCCAATAAAGTAGAGTTCAAGATCAAGGCATTTTGTGTGGGGATTTTCGATTAGGAATGCAACCAATCCAATCCAAAATGTTGCAGCGTCATCCTCACCATCGCACAGACGAGCATCGGCTGTATTAAAGTTGATATTTTTTGCGCAATGAGCAGGCAAGAATCATTCTCTGCTTCATTAAACCGATACATCATCGGGAATGGAATGGTTTGTTTTCTGATGCCTTTTACGCTTACGCCAAATTAAACGGCCTGTTTCCTTTTTCTTTTCTGTTTTGGGGATCAGTTCTTGCTTGTCAAAACTCAGCAATTAAATGATGCTTCGGTGATAAAACACGAGAAACTGATGCGTAATACAAGGGTCCTCCGCATCTCGTCCTGTTCGTTTGAAATTCATCCCATCAACATCAACGAATCATTTCCCTTAGTCGATGGCCCGTTTGTAAGCGAAATCTTCCACTTCGCTCCAATATTTTATGTCCTCCCGCCGCGTTAGTCAAATGGGAGGGGTTTCTCCTCGAAAAAAAAACACGGCGTAGGTAGTCGAACCGGAATTGAATGTTTTGACATGCTTACTCTCACTCTCTAACCACAGCCGCGTGTGGACCAAACCGACCAATAATCGAATGATTGATCGTGTAATGCGGGAAGGGAGCGTTTGGCAAAACGGTGAAAGGTGGATGAAATGAGACGCCATTCCGTGACTTGACAATTTGTTGCAGGCCTTTCGTCGGCGGCACTACTACTATCTTGGGTAAATCTTTCGGACGTCCAGGGCTCGTCCCACGCTGCCACGGTCCATTAACGCCTTTGGAACACCGTTTAGAAGAAGGCACCCCAGACCAACTAGACCAACTGACGTCCACCGACCAACAAACAAGCCCTTTTTTCCGTTGTACGTACTACGTTTTAATGCTGCGGCACGAATAGTTTCACCAAACGGTTTGCAAGAATTTCTCATCTCAGCTAATGGCTCACTCGGAATGAAAACATTCCGATTAAAGAATGAGCTCGGAATCAATTATACTGCTAATGGTAAAGCTGTCGCCGGGTTTTTCGTTTCTGTTTGTGCACATACTATCAGCAAGCCAACAACTTCTTTGGAAGTCATGCTATTGAAGGCTATTAATGTTAAGGCCTTATCCTTTTTATATTGCACCATTTATACAAAGTTGATAGAAAGCTTTTTGGAGGACATTAAGTGACAATATTTATTTTGATAGTAGCGGCAGCTTTTTCTTTTGCAAAAATTGAAAGGCAAAATTCAGATCGAATCACCTCATTCTTGGATAATTAAGCTATTAAAATGATTCATTGACCATCCTGCGTTCCCATTTCGTCGATTAAATCATCCTAGATGGAACGCTTGTACAAACTAATAAATTTTACACTTCACGCCGTATAAAGATATTGCAATTTCTCCATTAAAATTTGCTTTCCCCCAAAGGACAGAGCATCGTCTTTGTTATCCATAATCTTTACTGTTTGTGATGGCCATCAGTAGTGTAACTTTTTATCGGACATTTGCGTTCGTGACATAAATCCGTTCGTGTGGCGTGTTGCATTGATTAATATCTATAAAAGGATATTTTATAAGGTTCTTTAACCCTATAAAACTGACGTTGTTTCAAGAGTCACAACACACAACGAGAAATCCATTTATGAAAATGTGGAACAACTTTAAGAGCGAACTTTAATAAAGCACTGATTTAGGTGAATCTTCAACCAACACAGTAAGAAGAAAAAGCACACACAGTCTTCGTTCTGAAATTGCGAACATCTTCCCCCGGTGAGTGATCCGTGAGATGAAGCCATTTATTACCGCATGGCTAGCTAGCGTTATGAACTCGGTCGTGTGCATGAGATCGGCTACAACTACACACGCTCCAAGCACCAGCACAGACACAGCAGGTTCACACTGAACGTGGGTATGTGGGTTTTTGCTTGTCTTTTTTTTATCCCCCGGCAATGCTTGCGCGAGAGAAGCGTGGTCTAGTTCGTTTTGCCATTTTTTTTTTTTCCTCCCATAACTACTTGTGCGTTCCAGAAGATTTCACATTTGAAACGCTTCATTTCCGCCTTTTCGAGGACGTTCGCGCGCAAAAGTGTCTTACCCGTGCTGACACGTGCTGCAACCGTCTCGCACGTTTCTATGCGTACATTCATGCAACACAGTGCATGCAGCAGCAGTGTTCAATATCGGTGCTAACCAGCTCCAAACAGAGACACACCTGTGCTTTCTCCCAAATATTTCAACAGACAGCAAAACGGGGAACTCTTGTGGGCAATTTATTTGGGTCACCGTGCATCACGAATGTGTTAATGAGCTAATTGATTATGGGGACGCGTTCCAACAGCTGCTTTGCGTATCTTTTGCAAGGTGTAAAGTGCTGCTACAAACATATCGCTTCCTTCCGGAGTAACATTCCAGATTGATTAGCTCCTGGGGAAGTTAATCTATTACATTCATCTGTGAATTTGGACTGCATTTTAAGCAGCTGTAAGAAGACACAAACTGCCTGTGGGACAGTATCTGGTCAAAGTCTTCGCAGCTTTTAGTTTCCGAACTCTACTTTCTATTTTTAAAAGGTTTTAACTGTCTATAAACTACGAGATGAAGGAAAGCCAAATAGTGTCTAATGTTGATAAAGATTGCTTGAGTGCTTGAGAGAATTGGGTCATCATCAACATGTTCTGAAATCATTCGGAAAGGACGTATCAAAGCAAGGTCCGAAATACGATACACACCCTTTCTCGTGTTTAATCTTTCCCCAGAAAGCTCGAAAACGCTTTCCTTGATGCCGCCGTCTGGAACCGATTCGGGTTTCATCGATACATTATCATAACAGCAGCATGCACGGTAGGATATCTTTACCCCTTTTTATGAAACTGTTTCATATGCAAAAGGTACGGCGCTTTATGCGCATATATTGTGCTGCCGGGTTCGGGTTTTGTTTTTGGGGGGTGTTCATGTGGATTTATTTCTAGTCGCATCGCATCAAATTTCCTGCTGATGCCACCACCGTGGCTAATTGATTTATCTCACATTTGGGGATACTTTCTTCTCGAGGTGAAACCTGTTTGCACTGCCACATGAATGAATAATGCGTTTGGAATGATCGAATTGAGCGTTTTAAAATATTTGCTCAAGTACGTTATGGAAGCCATTTAGTGGTGGCTCTGGCCCTGCTGGTGGGCTTTTCTTTCCTGCTTTTCATGCACCAATTAGTGCCGTATTAATAATTACACTGTAATGAGTATATTTGGATATTTGCATAGCTCATTATACAGTCGCTCATTTTGGTGATCAACTAAACATGAGTCATAGAGCCAGTTTTGAGCTCAACTTCTCGGGAAGAGATTCCAAATATAAGGAGAATTGGCTGGATAAATAACAGTTTATTCGTCAAAAGTCCACAACGAATGAACCAAGCAACAGTTGCATGTAAACGTAGCTAACTCTCACTTTAAGATGGCTTTCGAGTGACCTTCCCTGATCACAACTAGCCTTCAAGACCAATGCCATTTGCAAGAAATGAAATTCAAATGTTATACAACTCATCCTTTCCCAGTCGGTGCTTACATCGCCTCTCGGTACTCGCAAAGAGTACTGCAGATCACCATTTGACGTCAACGGATGGATGGAAGTTTTTCGCGTCTTCAAACAGACTCAAAGACTGCCTTTTTGCTACCGAGAGGCTTTTTTTTGCTTGTGTTAAAATACAGTTTATCCATTCTGACACATGTAAAAGCTTTGCAACGATTTGCATAGCTGCTGCTGTTACCTTTCTGCAAGCGAAAAGATGCTATGATGATAATCAATTCTGAGCTGCTGAATATTTGCCCGAAGATTATTACCGGTTCCGGTGAGAATGAGCAACCATTTCTTCCGGTGAGGCTTTAATGGGTTTTTAAGAGTTTTTTTTTCATTTCAAAATGTTTCATCTTTACTGAGAAGCTAACCTAAAATAAACCAGAATGAGCCGAAAAATTCTCGAACTTCCCTTATCGATTAAACACATTATAGCAAAAACCAATTTTTTTAACTTAAAGTGACTAGAAAGAAATAAAAATTCTTCATCTTCCGAGAGATACCAGCAAAACATCACCTGTTAGCTACGATAACACCTACTCCTCCCACGTTGTCGGTAGAAATTAATGGAAAAATTCTATTTCTCCCAACCCAAGCTTTGCTCTGTGTGCTCGTTCGTGTTCGAAACGACTCAATTATGTTGCCCGCTGCAGAACACAATGTTCGATCGGGAGCCGGGAGCAAAAAAAAAACAACAAGAACGAACGAAACGAAAAGTTCCACAACAGCAGCACAAAATTTCCACGCCGCGCTAATGGAACCGCTTGTGATGGTTTGATCACGTTCTCGTCGTGCGTTGTTTTCGGGGTGGTGGGAGAATTTTCTTCGCGAAATGGTAGCGATTTCATGGATATCAACTTCAAGGAGTTCGCATGAAATGTTCCGACAGACTCCGACACACCCATACGAAAGCCGAAAGCAGGTGATAAAATGTAAACTGTTACGTGGTTTTTGGAGTGATTTTTCTACCATCGTGGTGCAATTGGAGCCCTCGAAACGCCGAGCTGTAAACGGAAATGGTTTAAGAGTCTTAATCGTTAAGGATTCCTGTCTTTTACAAAAGCTCAATTCTTGGGTTATAAAGTACGAATAATTCGTGTTGCAATTTAAATAAAAGCAGTAAAAAAATCACCAAAATCAATCGCAATCGACAAAGAACAATTGGAGATGGTAAACCTGAACCTAGCTGCAGCCGAATTCATTGCTTCCCCGAAGGGAGCAAATGCATTTGCTTCAACTTTATCGCAAGCCCCAATCCCACTGTTTCATCGTTGCACGTCAAGAGGTCAACCGTTTATGCTTCACCAAAGCAACAATCGAACGCCAGCATGTTCTTTTCGCTTTTCACGCATCCCATCGTTTATCTTTAAACTCAAAGCACAAACGCCACCTCACAGGGCACAATGGCACATTTCCCGCATTTTACACTTTGTCCGCCGTTCGCATGTTCACACCCATTCAGCTTGAAGTGAAATTATTTATTACCACAGCATTTGCTTCACGTCACGTGCCACCATAGAGTCGATTGCCATCCCACACAGAAACGGTACGGCACACGGGCACGTCAAACCGTTCCCGATAGCGTTCGGCTCCGTACGATCGGTAGTGACAAACAATCGACTGCAATTGGCCCGGCAGATGCACCCGGATGTATGCAGCGCACAACGACACAAGTGCGAGAGCATTGTTACATCATGAAACGATTATGATTTACGCAGCCCCTCTACTGATGGACGGGCAGCATCAGCCTGGAATTGACACCAGAACCTTGCCACAAGGAGAGGGGGGGGGGGGGGTGTTTAGTTTTTCCAACCTCCCCCCCCGTTCGATGCTGTTTCACCCACTGGGTCGGAAAAGTGGCTCCAAGGGCAACGATACGGATGAGCCAATGGCCACGGTTTGATGATATCGCAAAGGCGGGAAATTTATGCTTCCTCATCGGATGCAATCGATCGGCTGTTTTTCCTATCTTTCGTTTTTCTCTGCTTTCGTGTTTCTGTTTTGTTTCGCCGCGTGCGATCGATTGAAAAAGCGAACAGAGCAAAATCACCGGCACGTCACCAAGGGCGCCCCAAGTGTACTGTTGATTAAGCAGATGACTTTGAGAGATAAGAAGCCCCGAAGCTTCTTGGACGGTAGGGCCACGGTGCTGTGTGCCTTCGCTTGATTAATGCTTTGTCTTCTTTTCGTTTTTGTGTTTCGTGCCCCATTACGAGTTTGCTAAAGAAACGATTGACCCCCTTGGCATCTCAAACAATGCGCCATCGAGCTCTGCTACAGCCGAGGAGACGTGTGAAGCGTGTTATCTTTGTTAAATAATAATTAAGATACAAAAAGGTAAACCAATCGTACCATTTACCTGGAACATCCGGCTCGTCCCGGTATCTTGCTCATCGGAAGCGAACGAAGCGAAGCGCTCGAACGTCGTTGATTGATTGAGTGCATATCGAACCAGGGTGCAAGTGCCACAAACCGGAGCAGAACGATCGTTCCGTCGATGGTTGGTGCTGTTTGCTTTAAGTTGCTGCCAGTGTTTCCCCGGTCCAGCTGTTTCCAGCATCAGCAAAACGAGACTTGTAACGAGCACTTGTATCGATCTTGTTTCTTTTGGGTAGCACGTCGATATAACGCTATCAAATTACTTCGATTTGCTTCGGAAAGGAAAGATCGAACCGGACAACACAAGCGCAAGTTGCAAGAACGTTGGTTGGATGCGATGTTCAACACAACTCGCGCACCAATCAAAGTGCTTGAAACGAACGTTGGACAAGTGCCCGACGTGTGAGGCTGCAATTAAGAACAAAATCTCTGCTGCACCGTGTGGCCAGGCTCAACGGCAGGGATGGAAGGCCAAACAGATAGCATTTATTACACTGCACCTGATGTCGGGTTGCCGTGGTAGAGTAACTGAAATAATGAAGTGCATTGCAACAATCCATACAAATGTGATTGGGTTGTGCTGGAGTACCATTGCCGGTGCCGTCCGTGTGCGTGTTGTGCATCGTCTTGGCGAGTTTTGTGACCAATGCGCTTCAATAACAAAAATGATACCCAATTGGAGCGAAATATTTACAGTCCATAACAAAATTATAAGACTCCTAGTCTTTTTAAAAGAAAAATTAAAACATACATAAAAATGATGTTATTCTGTGTACACAAATTCGAAGATTTCTCACGAAAACAGAAGTATGGAACGAACTCATGCAATGAGAAAAGTTACCCGAAATTCCGAATATTTTGGATATTTTATTTCAGTTCTTCGGCACTTGCATGACAGGAGCTCCTACACAATCAGTTAAGCGATCAAACATTTATTTACGTCCTTTTACATGTATTTAAATCTATTAATGGTTGTTATTGAATTCTAAATAAGTTTCTTCGCAATGAAAAGAAATGTTTGTCCTCAGGTGTGTTATGGCTATGTTACAGACTGTATAACTATATCCTGCCAATATTATGCCTAACTGCATGCGAAAGCAATCATTTTTCGTCTCACCTAATTTTCACCTCATCTTCAGCAAATGGCTAGCAATCTCGGCCAAAGCTAGTTCCTTGCCGTCTACAACCATAATGACGCAACCGATCGAATACTGACGGCGGCGTCGGCCTGGCCGTGCAATGTGCAACGCAAGCCCATCATTTGTGCATCAACCACAGCACAGCACAACAACTTTCCGTTGTATAAACTACGCTTCGGAAGCGTACCAAATCGCCTGCTAGCCCACATTTACCAAAACAATAAACAAATCTGCCACACCGAGGGGTAACAAACGGTGTGGCATAGCAGCTCACCGCCACCGGGGCAATTTCCCATGCGTGCATCTTTTTCACCCGTCGTGGCTGGCAGTCGGAAGTAGTGGCAGCTCGGAAGGGTTGGCTGTCTGTGAACCGGGAAGCCAAGAGCGCCAAACACGAGCGAGCGACACGAAGCTGAGTGCTTCGGCGCTGTAAAGCAGCTTAGGCGAGATCAGCTACAGCTACAAACCCCGTACTGATGGGCCTTAAAGAAATGAGCGAAAACGTGAATGAGCGAAGCTTCGGGGCGGATGCAAACACATTACAAGCGTGAAGGCGAAAGTGGAACCCGGCCGGGCGGAGGTCGGTGGAATCATCTTCGGCATGAGAAGCATAAAACGCGCATTGCGAGCGTGAAAGCAGCACTTGCGGGACACGACCGCCTCATCACCACCACCCCGTAACGACGAGCGACGTAATCTGCATCCGCATGTGGCATGCGATTGCGTCACGACAATGACCCGTGCAATTTGGGCGGTATACGGTATGCTTTTCTTGGGAGGAAGTCGCCTCTTGTCGAATCTTGCGCAACTGGTGGCAAATTGTGGAAGGCTTTTGTTTTGCAGTAACAAACATCATATGTGAACAATCACCAGCTAATAGGCAGCAACTTGCTCCACTGTCTTTTATCATTTGTCAAAGTTGGAAACAGGTGAACGAGAGAGAGAGAGAGAGAGAGAGAGTTACAACACCCAGAAGGTTATCCGTTGTTGAGGCAGTGCTTTAGAAGTGGAGCACGTTCCAAATCTGACCACGAGGACGTTAAGTATCTTGTCAGAAAAATCATTTAACCCAAGGTTGTTGGGTCGTGCAACATCCGTCAAAACCAAACGCATGAATTGCCCATTCTCGCCGCTAAAGGACCGTGTTCAAATCTTCAATTATTAACGCTTTGCATAAATCAAAACTTCAAGCGGCGCTCTTCTTCAGAGTGGTGCTCTGATTTCCAAAACATTCTCCCATTCACAAAAACCACAAGATCTTGCGAGTTTCGGGAATGTGACGCATCTCAGGGTTAGCGGTTTGGACGAGCCCGCAAACCGATGTAATGTCATCATCGTCATCATCATCATCATCATCGCAATCACTATGCTGTCACCTTCAAGCATTGTTGATGTGTGTGCGAGCAGCATCCATCTTAGTTCGACCAACCAGTCGGTGTCATTTAGGCCATTTTTTGGAAGTACCCTCCCGTAAAGGAGATGACATTGGGCGGCTTAACGGGTGCTTTAATTAGACTAATGTGCGTGTCTGTGCCTCTCGCAAGCCACGAAGATCACTTCGAGATGTTTCACCGTGAATCATATGGTGCCCTTGCCGGAGTGTGGGCGCCGGCCGCTCGCCCAAGAACAGGTGCGCCCGAACGAGTGTGTGTGCGTGTGCATGTGTGTGTGTGTGTGAAGAATGTGCCCCCGAAAAATGATTCATTGCATCATTACGTCGAGAGGTGCGATTGCGTGCCACTCGAACGCATTACATTACCCATGAAAGTGGATTATCTCATCCGACGGTAAATCCGATGGCTGCCTAGTGTGGTTCCGTGCTTCTTTTTTTTTGGCATGTGTGAACTGCTTAAACGCTTCTCTCCGCCTTTTCCTTCTTTCCTGCTACCAATTTTTTTTTTTCTGCTTTGCTTCAAGCCCAACAAACACGTTTTATCGCATCGTTGTGGGAGAGCAAACGGTTGTGCGGCCATTGCTTAAAGCTTCCAACCACAACCGTCTTCGGTCTTACTTTCGAAACCGGGGAGTTTGTGTGGTTTCCGCCCGATGCCGGAAAAAGCTTTACGATATGTAGCGAACTAGCACCAAGTAGCATCTGTGGAACGCGTTACTCTCGAATTCGGCGTGCGAGTGAGCGAGCGAGACCTCCGGAACGAGTGTTCCCGTGGGTAACATATTACAATCTCCGCATCAACCACATAACATAATAAAGCACAAGAAAGGTGGTATATACAGACGTAAAACAGCAGAACGACGATCGGCGTACGGTGATGAAAGGGAAATTTTTGGAGAGAAAGAGAGAGAGAGAGAGAGTGAGATAGAGAGAGAGAGAGAGAGAGAGAGAGAGAGAGATAGAGAGATAGAGAGAGGGATGGCCACGGTACATCAAGTGTGGCGTTAATGAACGTGAACCGACTCGGCAAAGGTTAACTGGCGGTAATGTCACGTGGAATTTGATCGAATTTTCTTTCCCCATTTTCGTTGCTCGGATCTCGATTTTCTACAGCTTCCCTCTCCTCCTTCTCGCATGCATCTGCGCCTCTTACACCCTTCCCTTTCTACTGTGTTTTGTATTGTAATTACTTCACGAGAGTCAATTTAACGATTTTATACTTCGTTTTATCGTGGAGACTTACGGCTTTTGGATACGTAATTGATACTGCCTCTCGGGCTCGATCCCGGTCGGTTTATTTGATGGAAAAATGTCGTGTGACTGATACGTACACGGTACACGCCCGGACCGAAAAGTGGTAAATTGGTACTCAGGAATTCTCACTTGTTGTGTGGACGTGGTTTTTGCACCATAAATTGAAGCTTTATTAATTGTTAAAATCGAAGAAAAAGTCCCCGTCGATGAACTCGTTGTGTAATTGAGTGTGTGTAACCAAGGAAATCGATACGCGCCAAAAGCCATTAAGATGAAAAGGTCGCTTCGGGCGGATCTGGTTCACACCAAACCCCCGTGCCCCAAAATCACAGCAACACAATCATTTGCAACACAATCCACCTGATGTAGATTCGGGTTACAAGCTGGTGGTGTGGCTGCGTGTTAGCTGCCAGTGTTTCCCTCCGGCTTCACGTACGCAGCTACTTCAGCGACTCATCAAATCGTTTAAAAACACACACAAACACACAAAAAGCCGATCTGCATGATGAACCGGCCTTGAAAGCAACCGGAGCAAAACCGGATGAAACATGAGTCCTGCCCTCGTCTGCCCGGGTCGTGGCAGATTCACCTCAAATTGCTCTCAATCGGCTATTGCTATACGCCGCCAAGGTGCCACCTGTGCCTGCCAACCGGGGGCCAACCACAATACGCACCATACCGCATGCGGATGCGGGCCCAGCTTTTGGGTCAAGGCTAGAGGCCTACGTTTCGCACACTTCCGGCAACACGAGTTTGGCGACGGGCTCCACTAACACTGCTGCTTTATTTGTCTCCGGACGCCACTGGTGCCACCGGGTCCAGGCGGGTCTAATTATGGAGCAAAAAAAGCAGCAAGCTGGGGGAGATGGCAGTGATGCGTTCGTTGGCCACCGTGCAGAAAGGCTACGGCAGAAGCGTGGTGGCAA